>JAZGTK010005252.1:0-22800 GCA_036877625.1 Ambastaia sidthimunki
ATGTGGCTGGAGATTGAGTGGACATATATGAATATGTGGTCAACAATGAGTACTTTCACATAAGGGCACGCAGAGGCAGTTTGCTAGCTTACCACCACAGCAAATTTTAATGAGTATTATTCTAACATACTCACACCAGGGACTTGGTGAGGAGGGTGCTTTTCCCTGCATTGCTGGTTTTTATAATGATAATGGGATATTTTTAACAGTGCATACATACATAAATATCCATTCCAGCTACAGCTCATATCCCACAGCACTGTGATATCAGTTTCCAGATGTTATAATTCTATACATCTATTTTTTAAGTGTGTTTCTGAAAATAAGACATTGTATATGGGCTTGTACAGGACAGAATTACAGGAAAATGTAGTAACCTGATCTGAGTCAGGAGAACAGTTCCACTTTTAAAGAACAACATTTTGGTTGCAGCTGTTGATGCCCAGACTAATGGGTTGTAGGTCTGTGTCATTATGAGGTCTCTTTATTGACAAATGAGATCTTTTTATTAACTCAATTATTTCTCCTAGACAGCAATTAAGACAGATATTAAATTAAGTGACTATTTGCAATGTCAGTTTATTTCTTCAGTATATTTCAGTTTATTTCAAGATCCCAGTAATCAAATGTGTCTCTTCTAGAGTTCTTCTAGAAGTGGTCTGTGATTCAAATTTTCCCAAGAAAACCACAGCCGGCTATCAAAAACCAGAACTTTCAATATGAATTAACATTTTTGCAAAGCTAAATTATCTGACCTTGCATTAATTTTTCACAACCAAGTGTTCCTGTATCTATTGTAAACTGGTGGAGCATTGCATGAACAGTGCAAAGATCATGGGTTTGAATTCCAGGGACTGCACATACTAAAAAAAGTATAAATGCACTGTGAGTTGCTTTGGATTAAAGTGTCTGTTAAATGTAAATGTCTTATGAGGTGCGAAAGAGCAGCAATAAAACGTAAGTATATCATACAAAAATGTGTGTATTTCATAATGTGAATATCATAATGTTTTCTCATTTATGTGATATTTATTGAAAACAAAGAGGGCTTTATTATTTTATTGTTTTTATTTTTGGCAAAAAAGCTTTTTCATCTACGGATACGCCATTTGGTGATATGGATAAATATTATTAACCTTAGAGGTCTGTGATTCTTTTTCTCCACTTAAACACACACAACCTTTTTGCCAATAGTCCCCTTTCTCAGTCCCCTAAATCTTCTACACTTCAGCCCTTCAGAAGTGATGTTGGCTGTGTTGCTGGATGTATTTGTCAAGATCCCACACACAGCTTGTGCCAGCACGGGGGCTGTGCAAGTTTCCCGTGTGTTCACAGAGAAGTATAAACCAAAGAGGTCTCTGCCCACTCCCCTGTACCCCCACTGTATGTCCTCGAAGAACCCGAGCAAAATTTTCCGCCATGGCTAAAATAGACATTAAAGTTTGGCATGAGCTTCGGGTGCCCTCCTGTCGCTGACCAGAGCAGATCGCACACAACCCAACCTGCTATTTTCATCTTAATATTTATGAAATTCATTACATTTTATATTTTTGCTTCATCAAAAGTACACACTGTGTTTTGAAATGCTGACAGAGAGTAGTTTTGTCTACTTGTGTGAAGCAAACCAAAAGAGAGAGACTGATTCCTGATTGGGTCATTTATGACCCAGATTTGTATGAGATTTAAGGTAGCATGGTTATTCATGACCTCATTTTTATCATGAATGCAATGATTACGTCTTTTATTCAGCAATCAAGAAACCTTGTTGAATTTTAAAATAAAGAAAATAATTTGGATTTTGAATTTATGAAATTACCCTAGTTGAAGTTGCAACCCATAGCTTTTTTGTTTCAGCTCTTGAGCAAGTGCATAACATTTTAGTGTTTAAACTGTCTCCTTAACTTACCCCAAATTGCAGAAGTAATAATGATTTATAAATTTGAGGTGGCGGGTCTGAGTTCGCTGGGTATGTCAGTTTGACTGTAATGTGCTTAAACAGAAAGAAGACCAGGATACTATATTACATGTGTGGGTGTTAAGGACGCTGATTAAAAACTCTTTAAGTAACTTGCAGTTTTCTGCTTTAAACAGAGATGGTGATAGAGAGGCAGAGGTTACTGTACCTTCAAAGGCAAATGATTTTTTCAGAAACATTTTTTGTTATGCTAGTTAAACGTCTTCACATCCTGATAGCAGTCTATCAGGACAAGGTCTAAATATATTTATATAAATACATGTTTTCTGTGGAAGGTGCAAGACCATAAAATGTTCAACCAATTATTGCATTCGGTCCAAACGCAATGACAGGATGTCCTACTTGCCTGTCAAACTATGTACGTTTTGAAGGAGGCGTGGCTTTGGAGAGCGCTTTGAAGGTAGGGTGGGGTCTTATGCTTTCAAAGTTAGCTTGCTATTGCTAACCTCTACAAAATTGCCTACCCTACCTTTAAATAGTGTTATTGTGTGTATTTGGAAAGCACGGAATGCAAACAATACGCACCTCTACATACTTTAAATCCTATAACCATATGGATTAAATATGCCCTTCTATAGGAACATCAATACTAATTATAAATTCATTGTGCGAGGTTTCACACAGTTTCACACTTACTTACAGAACTGTCTTAACTTTTTAGATCAGATTATAATTGATTATTATTTATAGATTATAAATGCAATTAAACAAAATATACAATTTTGAAACAAGCTCTGTGACTTTGAATAAATGCTGACTGTGCAGTACACACATTAGTGCACTGTACAGTGTGTACACTGTGTTGACATGATTTCATCCAAGTTGTGGTGTTTATGTGGGTGCTGGTGTTTCTTTTACCTCAAGTAAACAACGAGAGGTGCTGCTTATAGAACTGGGCTGCTTAATGATATGGTCAAGAGAGGGGCTATAACCCTTACTGTCAACGTCATCTCTGACCTCTTTTCTGTTTGGAGGAGGTATTTGATTTCACTTCTTTTTTTCTTACGTTCACACATAAACTCTTGTGGACAGGGTAAAATAGAGGCTTTGTTTTGATCTGATGAATGTGAAGGACTGGAGGAAAGCGGCCAAACCATCAAAAAATGGCACGTAACCAACAGGAGCGCCCACTCCTGTACCTCATATTACATGTGTCTGCCAAAATCAATTCTGTGCTATATTTTTTTATTGCATGTGTCTCTGCCTGATTTGTCCCTCTAAGAGTTGTGTCAGAGAATCAGAGGCTGGGTGGCCTTTATGAAAAAAATCTCATGTAAAAGATTTTTACAATTACTGATTATTTTATCAACATAACAATTAAGAAACTTAAAATTTATTTTCTTTGATTTACATTTTACTGTTTATTTCCAGGTTTATTTAAAAATTTATATCAGATTTTCTTATGCAGTCTGTGCTCATATTTTCTCTCTCTTATTGCCCTGCAGTCTCTATAGATAATAAATATTTTCATGTCATATTAATATTTTATGGCCATGTATTTATTTATTTGATAGGTAGTCGTGTAATAAGCAGGATGATGTACAGTCAAGCTGTCATTATAGAAAAATGAACTGCTCCAGAGACATGTGATACACGACTGATTCTGACCACAGTAGTCTATAGCGTTTGATTTTTGAGATAATGACTGGCTGACTTTACATCATCCCATCTATCCTGTTACGGCACAAGCTTTTCTTTGTTTATATAGAAAAATTATGCATTTAAGTGTAAATCTAGTTGATGCTCACGATGCAGTTGAAAACTCATGACAAATGTAGGAAATAGGGAAACACAACCTACCTCTTCATTTGATTTATTAATGTGATTTCTAAAATTTTCATAATGTCTCAGAAGAGAAGCAAAAACAAACAGTTGGTAGTGGTCTGACAGTATGGCTAAGCATCCCCCCTGTGTTGCCGCTTCGTTCTTATTAAGCTGTTTAAAAGCAACACTGCCCTCTTCAGGTCATTCCTGGCTTATTCCCTCCTACCGTACTATCCACAAAAAAGTTATTTCACACCAGATGTGATCATTTGGTTTAAAAGAGAGTTCGCATTAAAGCACTGGTAAGCATAACACTGGTAAGTACTCCATCTGAATCACACAAGCAATATTTTATAAAAAGTCTCATTTAAAAAAAGTTACGAAAAAAAGTTAATATTCTGCTAACCAGTACATATGGCAGCGAGCTTCAAAAGTCACAGAGTTTCATACTGTACAACAGAGTGTAATGAAAGTGTCTGTTGTACGCTTGATAAAACATTATGTTCTTTTGTGCCCATTTTCATAAGGGGACACTGGGGGGATAGTCAAAGCAGGTCT
Source organism: Ambastaia sidthimunki (assembly GCA_036877625.1). NCBI lineage: Eukaryota > Metazoa > Chordata > Actinopteri > Cypriniformes > Botiidae > Ambastaia > Ambastaia sidthimunki. The sequence continues at coordinate 4,298 of JAZGTK010005252.1, forward strand.
GTGTGGAAGTAGCCAAATTTTGTCTCGCTTCAGGAAAGTTTGGCACAATGTATGCTGCTTTATTCCTGATAATCAAAGAAATAGCAAATGTAGCAGAACTGTGTGTGTAGACCACAGGGAACCAGTGGGGTTAAGCTGGGCAGAAAGAAAATAAACCCCTGTTTCAACAGACTGGACAAATATGGCCTCACAGACTTATTGTGGCACTCAAGTTTTGAGATGAGCAACTTGTCCTGGTCCAAAATATATTACATTAGGGTGCCAAGCCTAATGATATTTTTGCATTCCTTTGAAGATTTGTCAAAACAATCACAGTTGACTATTACTTAATACTGAGTGATTATTTACTCACTATGTCTGTACTGTACCTGATTTTTAGTCTGTGGAAGGCAATGGATCCTTGTGCTAAATAAACCCCAGGAAAAGTCTGGCAGGAAGCCCTTTGTGGTGATTGACATGTTTTCTTGTTAACCACCTGAACTAAAGCCAGTTACAGCAGTTGTGACCCAAACACACTTCCTCTGCACATCTTATTTAAACCTGACAGAACGTGTAAAGGTCTCAAATACTATTATTTAATGTCACTCATTTAGTCAAATCTTCATAGAATGTCATGTAAATTATGTTTAAATTGTCTACTTATTGATAGATGGATTTAAAATCTATTTAAAAGTGTATTTTATTTAAAAGTGTTTATGCTGATAGGATACCTAATTCAGTAAAGCACTAAAGATAGACGTTTATAATAGCCTATATAGTTTATAATATCTGTTGCATTAGGGTGCTGACTGTGTGGTTTTATTAATAGATAACAGCCTATATGTGATACCACAGAATCTGCATTTCATTACATAGTTTTGTACCTGCAGGTCACTTTATATAGCACAAGCTTTGCACATTCCTATAAAACTGTACAGTTTGCAAAAGCTCAGTGCAAAGCACCATATTTCTTTGCAGCTTAAATATTTAATTCCTCCATGGAGATGCTATCGGACCTCTGGATGGCAGCATCCCCCTTTCCCTAGATATTTTAATATCAAGAACAGACAAGCCCCAGGGTAGCAGTGCCAGTCAGAAGGAAGCGGATACACAAGGGGGGCAAAACAACAAACAAACCTCAGAACCAGCATAGGAAGCTAAGAAAATGAAGCGTGCCTATTCCTGCTGATGTTAGTTACTTTCAACTATTGCCTAAACATTGTGTTGAATAATAACATAAGCAGTGCTACAGCTGTAGGAGAGGATTGAGATACTGGTGGTGTCTGGTGGAGATGAGAGGTACCGGTGAAATCTTAATTTCACCATCATTTGAACTTGTGGAAAGTGGAAATCAAGAAATCAAGCACAGTTATCAGGGGACACTGTGTGTTAAACAGTCATTTAGAGGATGAATTGAATGTTTCTGTACGTTCCAGGGATTTCTGGATGGGAGACACAAATGTATTCTGGATGAAGACACTGAGGTATATTGTAAAAGAGAAGCCTTTATTCTTCATATCTGAAACTGACAGACTATTACAGCTCTGAGGTATACATTGAATTATCACACATTTCTATCATTCTAGGTGTTCACTGGGAATCAAACCCATGACCTTTGAAATGTTAGTGCCATGCTCTACTAATTACGTTACAGGAATATAGTGTGTTGCAGTGTTGTGTAGGTCATCATGATATTTTCACCAGCGTTCACATTTATCATTAAGATTTCGCTGACACACTGCACCACAGGTGCTTTTATCTCCAAAAGACAAAAAAAATCAAACATTCAGGGCAAAGTTTTTCTCCCATGCTAATGCCTCATGCTAACAGATGTCTGCCGCTCAAGCGGCAAAGGAGACTCGGGTCAGCTCTCTCCCTCGAAGACCGAAATAAAGTCTTATGTCGACAATCAGCGCTGATTTGTGATCCATCATTCACATCACTCGATCTCACAGGGAAGACTTCTGCAGTGAATGAGAACAGCCTGTTGGGTGAGTCATCGCACGTACCCGCACACCGAGCTCCATCGCCCCCAATCAAACGCATTGTCCTGCTGCTTACCAGCCCTCTGCGTGCACCTGTTAAACGTCTCCACTAAAGGATGGCCTGTCATGACTGCTTAACATGACCTCCGACCCTCGCGAGCATGTCAATCACTCTTGCTCATGTTTTCCATCTGGCTTCGCCGCCAATTGAGGCATAAAAACATGTCAGATGACATTGAGCGTGAGGCAACTAATGCTATCAGGGGAAAGTAATGCAAGCTGTCGTTACGGGTTTTTGTCACATCACTGTTCAAAACCACTCAGGCGATTCATTTAACAACAAAATGTAGGTCTATTCAACACGGCCAAAACTGTGTGCATATCACTTAATTTAAATACTTCACTGAGTAGATGATTAGATTACAGTAATAATAATAAAGTAATTTTCAATGCAAGTATAGGACAAACCTGGAAATTACATAAAGAATGGAGGCATTTCTCATCTTTTTTAATGATAATACGTGTTGAATAGTTTGTGATAGTCTGTATAATTTAAATATCCATAAATCATGCCATAAATCAACAGAAAAATTAAATGATTTTCTAAAATATGAATTTATTAAAATTAATAAATGTACTATAATATGACCTTAAAAACTGCCTTGGATAAAACCAAATTATGCATCTGCCAAATGCATAAATGTAAATCTAACACATCTCAACGTTTTATGAAGACTTAATATATTCTTAAATGCCTTACAGTAACAGCAGTGTATGTTGTGAAGTATGTGAGAAGAAGCTGTGTTAACTTATACTGGGGGAGGTAATTATCCCTCAGCAGAGTAACTGTCTCCTCATTGCAGCATTCAGTACACCTGACCACAACAGCCCACAGCTCTGTCAGTTAAACGGGGCGAAAAAAACAACACAGAAAAAGCGTATGACATCAATTAGCCTGGCCATGGCATGCATAAGCGCCCTCTTTAAAATATTACTGACACTAATTAGACCACACTTTAATCATCTAAAAGCCTGATGTGAAAAAGCACAACAACAATACTGGAGTCTTTGCAGTTTGGAAACTCAGCTATTTCTCTGGCTCTTCAAAGAACTGTAACGTGATACATATAACTATGATGTCAGCACAAAAATTATCATAGCTTATTCTAACTGCAATATAACCACTTCTGAGAATGTTTTACATTGTTAAAAGGAAAATTGTAAATAATATTAATATAGACCGTTAATACAGACATAGCTTTTACTTCTGTACAGTATATGTCTAAATTGGTGGCAAGGTTTTTATGTTTTGAAGGCCAGCAATCAATATAAAAGCGGGTCTTAATTGCATAAACCCAGCAATGCTGTAGGAATGAAAACTCAAAGTGAGCTCTCGGTAAACAGCCATGAGATTAAATGTAAAGCAAATGCAGACTTTTGTTTAAGACTGATTCTCATATTTTTCTCCTGAATGCTTCTTTATAGAATGTCTTCTTTAAAGTCTCAAAAATATCTCTTTCCTCAAATGTAGAAATATATAAAAATACCAAAATTCAAACGTCACAACTTTCGTTATGAACGTGTACATTTATAGTATTATTGAATTATACAGCTTTATATACTTACTATACACCAATATTTTTCATTTGTATCATTCTGGGAATTCAACTGAATCTTGTATGAAGAACAAACTCTGGTTTCACTCACACCTCCCCTTCTGGTTTTGGTGGACGTATAATCATTCTGCTAGAAGTGTGTACCCTGCAAACATCCTCTGCTCTTCCTGTCACATGCCATGCTTCAGTGAAGTGAAGTCACTTCAGTTCAGATTTAATTCACTCCCTCTCTCTCTCACTATTTCTCAGTCTCACTCTGTCTGGATAGCTCTCACACTATGATAGCATTGTCATACATAATTAATCTAATTAGAGAATTATATAGAGAATTCAAAAGCATGTCTATTAGTTTATGGAAAATATGCTCATATAGTAATAGGGCATAAAATATGCTTTGTAGTTTCAGAATAACGTACAGCTATAGAGCCTTGAGAAAACCTATATAGAAAACTTATGTCATATAATAATATATAAATAATATAATAATATATAAAATATATGACATTTCCAGCTTTTTCCAGTTACTTAATTATTCTGAACATTTATTTGACTGCAGGAAACAACATAACACAGTTAATTTAACTTTTAATCACGTGTTTACTAGCCACAATACGGTGCTAGAGAAATGTGAATCAAAACCTTACTGACAACATTTTCCTCAACAAATTCCCTATATAGCTCGTGTTGTTCGTTGTTTAGGTAGGTATGATTATTTTAAAGCACTCGTTGTTTTGGTATACTTACCCACACTATGTGATGTCTTGTGGTTAAGCAGACAGCGGTGTACCGATGAGCATCCCCCCTCCCTTCCTCACACTCACTCACTGACTCCCACAATGCAACAGCCAACAAAGAGGCAGAGAGAAGAGAGACGACAGGACAGACAGAAACGCAAGAAAAAAGTTTTCAGTAAACCACATTTAAAACCTTCACATCGCAATATATTAACTGATCGCCAAACGCAGTCATACAGTGCTGTTATCCCTCGGCTGTGTGGAAATTGAGTTCGTTTCTGAGCTGTTTTATGGCTGCAGGTATCTAGCTAGCCTTGAAGTAATAATGTCTCTCGATGTGATTTCATAGCTCCCCGGACTCTGATATGAAACCTCCTGTAAGCTGACAGTGTATTAAAGACACGGCAGGTAACGTATGGTTATTATTTATGTGAAAATATTACCCTTTTGTTTTGATGCTTAGCCTTTTATAGCAGTAGATGGGGTGACGTTTAATATAGAGGCCTGTAGACGTTAGCCGGACTGCTAACTGTTCTTAAAGCGTTAGCCACGCTTACATTGAGCACTGACTGAATTTAAAATAGGGTGTTATAATTTAAGTATAAAATGATATTTAACAATATAACAACTAAAGAATGACATATATTAATGGGCTGTAGTGAGTTGAAAATCACTGTGTGCACCAATTAAACAAGATTTAACCTTAACCAGGTTAACCAGGTTTGTGCTTGTTACAGAATAAGGGCCAGACATACAAATTCTGACAACAGTTTCTTAATGTGGAATCCATACACGTGTGATATTGTTTGTGTATTGTATAATTTATCTAGTTACTCTGTACTGTTTCTTTCATTAACTTGTTAAACAAATAAGACTTCAAAGTCAGCATAAATAAAAATCTAACCCTATTTATTGGTTCATGTTACTGGTTTATTGTGTATGATTAATCTGTCCATGATAATATCTTGATCTTAACATGTCATGTTTGTAAAGCTATACTACACAGTATTTTGCTAATTGATGTGTATGGACATGTAACTTCATAACCTTTTTTAAGAGACCACATGAAATATTTGTGCTTTCAAAAAAATGTCTTGTACTGCACAAAACTGATGCAAAACAATATTTTATTATATTTATAAATTTACAAAATGTGTAATAATAGAATTTGATAATATTGGATTTTTTTTTATCTGTCCTACATTTTTTTTTATCTGTCCTAAATGTTTTCTACACTTTCCATTACATATAAACTTTTTATATTTTTAAATATAAACTTTACCCTAAAGTCATGATGTTAATGTGAAAAATGTAATTTTAAATATGAAAATACAAAATCTTCATCTGTTTCTGAAATTACTTTTTCGTTAATGTCACAGTAATTTTTCAGCTGCTTTTGTCTGACCACCTTCATACATAGACTGCATTTCACAATCCAGTCAACTTCCAGTAGAAAAAAATCAAACATTCTGTTTTAAATTTTTGAATACTGAATGTTTTTGAACATTTCATATTTATTTTGTTGAATATGTGTGTGTGTGTATAATTGTAATTGTAAATCTTTTTTGTTATTTCTGTTTTGTAGGTATGCCAGTCGTGGGCCTGATGTAATTAGCTATGTGTGAGTGTTCACAATCATCTCCATCATCCCTAAAACGTCGTGTATAATCCCCCTCCGGATCATTAAGGGGGAACCTTCAGAATGAAGAAGATCAGTCTGAAGACAATACGGAAGTCATTTAACATTAAAGGGAAAGAAGAGAGTGAATATGCTGTATCACAGCCAGACCTGGCAGCCAATTTCTCTGCTGAAGACTCTCTGTTTGGAGGGTGCTACAGCAAAGATCTTGTCAGCAGTGACTTGGATAATGAGGATGAAAAAAGACCCAAAGTCCGATCCAAGAGTGAGGGTCTCATGGGCACTTTGAAAAGGAGACTTTCGACAAAACAGAAACCAAAGGTCAAAGGTGGGTCTCCATCTGTATGCTCTATAGATGATGACACCTTCTCCTCCTCTTCTGCACCCATTAGTCTAAGTGACATGAAATCCCATCGTTCCACATCCGTCCATAGCCACCATTACAGTCCCACCCCATGGCCTCTCAGACCAGCAAACTCTGAAGACACATGCATTAAAATGGATGTAAAGGTGAATGCGTTAATTAACGCTTCAGATCCAAGCCCAGTTTTTGACAGTGTGCGCCAAGACTTCCTAGACCTTCGGAGAGACAGACTGTTTGAAGAATCTAGTGATTCGTTAAAATCACACAGATGTGTGCCAGACCACCATTCTAACTCTCAGAATGGTGATTTGCATCTTGAAATAGACGAACACGTGCCTGTAGTTATTGGTCTCGCAGCTCAGGATTATATTCAATACACAATGCCTTTAGATGATGGACTTTATCCTAATGAAGAGAGTTCACGCTCTTTTTGCTTAGATGGCAGCACGCCCATGGATGTTGTTCCACAGTCGGAGGGATGCGGGTCTCTTCATGCTCTTCATGCAGATGAGGAGCCTATAGATCAGGATCTCCTCTCACCAGACATCTTCATGGAGTCGTCAGTCAACCAGCTTTTTTTAAACACTGCAAATGTCTTGCTGCAGGGCTCCACTCTTGAAGCCCCTCTTTCCCCCTTGCTACCTCCGTTGCCAAATAATTATCTCCAGAGAAGCTTCTCTGGGTTTGGCGGTACTCATGCTCAGGTTGCAGAGAGAGTCATTGCCCAGCTCAACTTTGACCCCAACACGGCCCCAGGAGTTCAGCGGGTCTACGACGCCGTGCAGAACAGTGGGCCCATGGTGGTTACCAGTCTCACAGCAGAACTGAAGAAGCTAGCCAAGCAGGGTTGGTATTGGGGTCCCATTACAAGATGGGAGGCAGAAGAAAAGCTGACAAATCTTCCAGATGGCTCTTTTTTAGTCCGTGACAGCTCAGATGACCGGTATCTTCTAAGCTTGAGCTTTCGCTCACAGGGTAAGACACTCCACACGAGGATAGAACACTCCAACGGCAGCTTCAGCTTCTATGAACAGCCTGACATCGAGGGCCACGTTTCCATTGTGGAGCTCATTGATACTTCTATCAAAGATTCTGAGAACGGAGCATTTTGTTATTCAAGATCACGCTTACCAGGGTCTGCAACCTATCCTGTCAGACTGACCAATCCCGTTTCAAGATTTATGCAAGTGCGGTCACTGCAGTACCTGTGTCGATTTGTTATCCGGCAGTACACACGGATTGATCTCATCCAGAAATTGCCTTTACCGAACAAAATAAAAAATTACCTGCAGGAAAAGCACTACTGAACACAGTACATCTGAACATTACTGGACTTGGTCGCTAGTTGCACTTTTGGGATGATGACACAGTGAAGCAGGTTTTGCAAATGTTTCAAAGGTTTTGTTACCATGAAACCACACATTTTCTGGAAAAAATGATGTTTGTTGGCTTAGTACAGTATCTGTCTGGTAGAGTAGATAAGTTAGTGGTTTGTGAAGAGATGCAATGTCAGAATGTTGAAAGTGTTTGAATGTCAATGTTGGACCTTTTTTCGCATGTTCTCTAGAGTACTGTAGAGTTTTGTTTTTGTTACAGGAATATAAGTCCAGATATAAAGAGTATCAAGTATTTTTATGCATCTCTCACATTATGAAACGTTAGTTTATTGTAAGGCATTTAAAGGGTTCCCTGCAACAATGCACAGAGGTGTAAGAAATTCCTTAATGACTGCAGGTTTGTGAAATTTGGTGTTGGTGAATACATTACATTCCTCCCATCTTTTAAATGCATAATTTTTTTTTTACCAGCAGCTGCTATGTCATGACATGATCATGTTCAAAGGGAAAATGTATCTACAGTATGCTAAAATGATGTCCTGTCAACATATCACCCTACATATTTCAAGGATGTTACTCTGATAAGCTACATTAGCTGCCCGTGTTTGTAAGATCACTCTGTTTGACATTTTTAGCACGTGATGCCAAGGTTAGATCATTCTGTGCCTCACTGAAACTGATCTTTATTGCTGAATTGATTAATTTTGGGCTGATTTGTCTTTTATATCAGTCACTTTTAACAGACATGCAGTTACAAACACATCTGTTCTTTGTTTTCCACCTTGCATTTAATGTTTGTTAGAATTGTTTGTCAATGTTTTAAAAACAGCAAATGTATGGATCAAGGTACAGTTAAAAATATTAAATCAATTCATTTTTGGGAACATAATTTGCTTATTGATATGTTGTAACCTGAATTTTATTTCAGTTCAAAATAAAGGTTTTATATGAAACTGTTTCAACTCATTCTAACTTAAGTTGCTGTACTAAAACCTACTTATATAGTAAAAACCCTTTTTTTACCTCCTCCTTTATGTTTATAATGACACCATTTTAAGAGAAGGCCTACCGCCAGGGATTCCACTGAGACCAGTTGACTTAATTTAACAGATTGTACATTGACATGATGTCCCGGGTTTCCATGTGTTAATTGTTACATTTTTGTTGAGAAAAATCAAGTCAATTTACTATTTAATTGTTTTTTTTCATTATCCTTGCATGTATGAGTTGAAAAGTCAATTGTTAATTGATGAACTTAAATACCAAGATGTCGACTACAAACTTAACATCAGTTTTTCCATTTATGTTTGATCTTTGTGGTCAACAATAAATACATATTTAAATGCTATAAGACTGTAACATTCTAAATTACAAATCTTTTTAGCTAGCTTTGAGTTTCACTTGTAAAGGAACGTGGCCTCTTTTTGTTGCTGACTATTTAAATAGATGTTTTCTCAGCGTCCATAAAACATGATGCTAGTGATCTGCCAGAAGATTGCAGTGTGTACTGGCTTCATTTACTGAAGAAGAACAGAGATGGTCCGCACTGTCTGTTTTTATGAAAGGCAACAGGGGAATAATACACGTTTCGGATGAGGCCTCCTTCAGTGTGTTTCTGGCAGAGCGTGGTGAATTTTATTTGCTTAGTTTACAGAAGCAGTCATTCAGCGCCCATTTATATGTAGCTGATGTAGAGTTAGAAGATTGATGGTCAATTATACCCCATTGTGATGTTCGCTGTATTAAGGATGAGAATTATTTTGACAGCAATACTCAGCAGTGCTGCTATTTTACAGCTTTTGGATTTAACAATAGGAGTGGGCAGCGTGTGGGATTTAGTACTTTTTGCCAAAGAGGCTGTAAGTTGTTTCCTCCATTCAGCACGCATGTACATTTTTAAGACTCCCTTTTCCTGTTTTACTTGGTGTTATTGGTTTTATTACCAAGTAGTTTAAGCCGGGATGATTAAAATTTAATATTTTGAGTTTTTGTTTGTAACTGCTGAGTAAGTGGAAGGCAGTACAGTGCCAACATCTCCCTTACAACAGCTTTCTGACTGATTCAAAACATGATTTTTATAAAGTGACATTTGCGTTAAAAAGAACATTTACTCAAGTGGCTCCCTAAGTCCTGAAACTAATTTTTAATACAATTTCTAGTGGTTTTTTTTCTTTTTAAATTTTTAAGGAACATTTGTTTGTGCCAAAATGTTTTAAAATTATTCATAGAAGCATTGATTTTAACTAGCCAGTATGTTTTATTAGCACAGTTTATGGCCATTTAAAACATCTGCAAAATTTATTAGATGTCAGTGGCAACATGACAACAATTTTTAATTAAGGCCAACAGCTGCTGTTATTAGAGGTGAGTGTTTTTTATGCAACAGTCATTTACATGTTTTGGTCTTGAATAAACTACCCCTTTCGTATCTTAGTATCTGCTAAGCCAGGCGCACATGAATCCTTCAGTGAGATTTTAACAGTAATCTTTTTGTTTGCAATGTAGTGCTTTAATGCACTAAGAAACAGCCCACTGTCAAAAAAGCATGTTGTATGTTGTCAAGGCACCATAAAGTGTCAATCCCCTACAACAGTGTGACCCTTCTGGTAACCCAGCAAAGATCCTGTATCCTGTTAAGACTCTGGAGGATGTTGTATTACAGGTGGTGAAGAATTTCTGGCTCTGTTTGTAACTCCCTCCCTTCTGTTTTAATTGGTTTCTTTGGAATTTCTCATCAGACTCCTCAGAGAGCTTTCTACACTCCACTTACCGGTGCAAATGCCTTTTTTTGCTTTAATCAAAATAAGTGCCTTTCCAAGGTGTATCTTCTTGTCCACTTAAATGTAATAAAGAATGTCTCAGGGTTTAGGCAAAAAACACTATAAACCTGTTTGTCTTTGTTTTGATTTGCTCATTTGCTGATATCAATATGCCATATATTATAATTCTAGCCACCACAAGTCTTCACAGTTTGACTGGTAAAGCCCAAAGCCTTTTGAAACATATGAGCACATCTGAATGTTCCACAGAGTATTAAAATGTCACAGATGAAACAATCCAATCATAGGCTTGATGAGCTGCCCTGACTTCTGTGACACTGTGGACAGTCAGTCAAGAATATTGTGATATTGAGTTTAATGTATAATCAGAGCCCCTCCCGTAGAGACACTGGGTGAAATTTTAGGCTTACAGAGAACATGAGAAGATGGGTGAGAAAGATGAACTGAAGATAATATTATTTAAATGCACCATTACCTCCTCAAATTCTCAAACCTGCAGCACAGTCTAGTCCTTCAAAGCAAAAACAGAGCCTTTAGTAAATGGTAGAGGCATATGCAGCATAACAATGGGACTCTACTAGAGACATGCAAAGTTGAGGTTTTTGTCACATTGATGCCGTCTTTATCTGTGAGCTATGCCATCTGTCAGAAACCCCAGAAGACCTCTTTCTGAGCACGCCATGTGTCTACACATAAAAGAGTGGCTTGAGCAAACAGCACTGCGAGGCATCGTACCTCACTCATACCTCACTCGCTTGAAGATTCATTATTCTACCAGATTACCCTAAGGATGTGCGCAGGGTATTTCCAGATGTGGCTCCATATCCCAGAATTCACCTGGTGATACATGGAGTTCTTAATACCACAGTTGATGTCACACCTCGAATCATTAGCATCAAGTTAAGTTAACCTTAAAATAAAGTGCGAAAAGAGGAAATCAGGGTGTAAATTGCTCTGCTTCCAGGTTTGTTTAGATTGCACCATATTGAACTGAAAGTGTGCAGGCATGTCCCGTGACGATTCTCTCATTTTGTGGTTAGACAAGATCATTTTTTGGCTAATAAAGTGTGTGGCTAATTTACTGGACGTTTGCAGCTTGGGAAAATTTCATACATTTAAAACTAAACTTGTACTAATTACACAAAGATGCTGATTAAAAGAATAAACAGTATATATATTTCAGACTATTCTTTCAGCTGGTTTTATTTATGTTTTGATAGTGTCTGGCTTTAATCTGAATCATGCAGAGCTGTCCGTGAACTTTTACAAGTTCTTTAAATCCATTCGAATCAGTTACCTATTCTCAGAATGCAGGATGTTGCACTGTTGAAGTACACTTAAATGACAAATACATTTAAATGACAAGCGTGGTACTTTAAACTCTATTTTATTATTAAACAATACAGACTAGAGGGATCTCTATATTTAATTAGCCTCTAGTCTCCTATAATTACTATGTGTAATGTGCGCTAGATATTAGTGCATATTATCTACATTACAAACCTAGGTTTTATCCTGATATAATCATTATATAATGTCCAGTGCTCTTAATGGTTGTACTTAAGAATGTTACCTACATTTAATTTAGAATCCAAAACATTGTCTGATATTTATCAACACTATGCTTGACATATAAAGCATAGATATGCATACATATCTACAACATCCCCTGCAAATAAAAACCACTGAAGTAGTGACTGTAATAGAGAAACACAGAGGTATACATGCATATTAACACATTCTCCTGGGGTGCTGTTATTTTTAGTCATTTAGTTTTGTTGGATGGCTGAATGTGATCACAATGACGTGCCTAGAATCACATGAACATTATAAATTAATGTCTTTAAAAAATCTCAAAGAGGCTCAAACATATAAGAAATATTGCACTCTGTCATGAACCAAATGCTTTCGAACAGAAAGATGGATTGACCTTTAAGTGACTGACTGATATTTTCCTATCATTTTCTTTTTTATTCATTTTGTTGTGGTGAGCACAGGTTAAAAGGTTTCCATTGTATGTCGTGAGACAAACAATGGCTACACGAGGAATAGATCAAATATTTATGTGTAGTACGTCTTTAGCTACAAACAATAATTGTGGTTATGCTTTTTTTTAATTTGGTGCTTAAAAGGTGCCCTCATTTCTACCCTGACTCCTGAAAATTCTGTTTAAAAATTATAGCCCACCTTCTATTTAAAACAGCATGAACATTCCTTTTAGCTTAAATCTTTCATCATTCACATCCCCTCTCTGCATTCTTAACAGCGTAGGCTTGCTTGTGTGTATTTGGATGAACCATCCGTACTGCACTAGATGCAATAAACAGAGTTCTTTGTTGCTATTGCAGCAGGGAGCCCTACTTTGCAGAATTCAACTGGGTTGTGATCTCTCAATGAATAAAATATAAACTTGTACTGTATCTCCCAAAAAACACCCTAGTTACTGTTGCATGTGAATTCAAGTGGACACTACGCAACAGATCTTTCAAATGTTGTTCTAAAATATGACAACAAAATAATTGTGTATATTAGTTAATAAATTAATAAATAAGTGCTATTGAAGGCACGGATCTGAAACGATCAATCCCAATTATATGACAAAGTTGTGAAGGCATCATTCTTTATAAAAACACACTCATTTTGTGCTTCCATTCCTGAAGGTGTTTGAGATTCACACTTCTGAGCAAGAATAAATGTGTGGTCTCATTAATTTAATGTATCCCCTGCTGAGGCACATCCACAGGAGATCTTTGCCTTAAGATCGCCAGAATCAAGTCAAGTTAAATTGTAAGCACTTAAAAACCACTTAACCACTTTAAATATTGTTTGCAAAAAGTCGTGTTTAGTTATACTTCTCCATTGTTCAGTTTTTGTTTAGCATAATAACTTGACAAGTCAACACATGACAAATCAACACAGACACGCATCATTACCACGTTATTTAAAATCCAGTAGCTGATTCAATACAGTATTGGTAATATAAGGATTAATATATTTTTGTGGAGCTATAAGAAGCACCTCTGCATTGTTTCCGCTGTGTAAACAGCAGAGTGACAGCTATTCACTCAGGCTCACTGACTTAATGAGACGTATATAAAGGGTACAAACCAGCAACCAACAGATGCTCTTATTTATTATTTACATACAGCCACTGACATCCTTTAGAGACTCATTCTCATCAAAGTTGACATCAAGGTCTATAGCTTACAAGACAATCAAGACTCAGAGAACAGAGGACAAATACTCACATATGAACAATGAGCACTTGTTGTCAATGCAATCTGTAGTTGCATATTAAAGATTGTTTGAACTGGGACTTTTTCAAATGAAACAACTGAATTACTACAAAACAATTACTGTATTTGAATACAGTAATTGTACTGTATTGACTCAGTATCTCAGTAATTTAACAGCAAGATACTGTTAAATTACAACTGACTGTTGAATGTTACTCTTCTAAAATTACTGTCCCACACTCTTCAAGCTCGAGCAAATTTATGGCTGACTTTTTCAACAGATTGGGCATAAATTTTATGATGAGCATATTTTATTAAGCGTTCTTAAAATCACAACAGATGGGGTATAAAGAACGCTTTAAATGCAGAAAAGTAAATGTCATAATGTTAATGTACTATATATATATATACAGTAATATATAATGTTAACATAAACCGTAGTCTGTAATAGGGCCAGCATGCAGAATGAACTATTTTCTCTTGGCTAATTTTTTGCTGTAATAAATGCATTGAGGACAACCTGCAGCACATGAAATATTGTATATATATAAACATGTATGCCAAAATATGTGTATGTATACCAAAGTCTTATAAAGTAAATGAATGATTATTACATTTACATTTAGCAAATGCATAATGACTTACAAGGTGAGAAAAAAATGAAGCAATTTAAATAGGGAGGCAATAACATGACAGGTGCTGTACAAAGTTTTAACAATGACTGAATGATTATTAATCTACACCTATGTATTAGATTTAAAATCTAGAGTTAATGCATAAACTGCACAAATAAGTGTGAAATTAGAAGATCATAGTAGCTTAGTTAGCGGTCTAATACAGCCTGTTGTAATGTATAATGTGTGAAATGAAGATTGATGGTTGTGTTTCAGGTGTAATGCAGGCACAGAGGAGCCCAGCGACTAATTACAGTTTAATTACAGTAACTGTAAACATAATGACATCAGCAGTGTTCTGTAGCACAATATCTGCTCATAAGCAGCTTTGTGTATTGACCACATCACTGCCCGGTTTGGCTCAACTATGCAAACATGCCTTTCAATTTGTCATCATCTTGAAAGTAAAAGTAAATTTCTTATGCTTGCTTTTGATTGTCTTATAACTTAGTTTACAGTACAGGAAGCACCAGCCGGAGTTAATATACTGATGCAGCTTAATGGCCGGTAGAGATGGCTGTAGGCTCTTATAAAGAGGCTGCTGTCTCTATTGGCTGTAAAGGGCAGCTTGGCGTGAGTCTGCAGAGCTCGGGCTGATTACAGAATGCTTTGTCACTCGGGCTCTCCCAGCATGCATCTCACATGGGGTGTAGACATCAAAAGGCCCCATGTTGCATTTATGCTGGAGAGATGAGTAGGCTGGGCCCTCACCATCTGAACAGAGCCAGCAGAGATGATACTAACACATGTCAGAGACCGAAGATAGAAAATATAAAAGATGAAATCTGCTCTTTGTGGAAAAAGAGAGATAAAAAACCCTGAAACTCACTGAATTTGCATTTGATAAGGACTTCTCACATTAGATAAACACAAGTAACACATCTTAATTGTAAGTAACAAATGAGAATCTGTTTGTCAATAGGGGTGTTAAGCGTGGAATACAACATCAAATCACTACTGACGATGCAAAAAAGATACTTTTTTAACAGAGATATACCTCTTTAAAGTACAATTCATGCAACCAAAAATCTGGAGCATTCTTGAAGGTGCCCACGCGTGCATTTGACTATTAAAAGCTGCTTTTTTTGCTGGAGAAATCTTAAAGCATGTGCCAGACTTCAGAGACTCGTTATCACATCAGGTGTCACTTCTTGTTTCTGGTCATTCTCGTCTAAAGTCACAAATTCAATCTGTCACTTTTTCTTCTCCGCTGAGTTTTGGTCTGTTAGTCACTGTGCCATCTGATAAATCTATTTCAGTAGATCAATGCAGAGAAAGCAGATGTCAAAATTAGAAAACATTTATCCTGATTTCTCCTGTTTTCACAGTCATTCTGTGTGATGTGTGTAGACTGTTAATCTAAATACTTCATGTCTGGACAGCTATAGCCAGTTCTATATACACAACAAGATGTTTTCTGTTTGTTTGTTTGTTTGTTAGCTCTGTTTTTTAGCAATCAGACATATGTGTGGCATGATATTAAAAGCATAAACAATTTAGGATGAAGCAGACTCACCCTGCCTCACTCTTGCATACAAATAAGATACAGATTTTGTTGCGTACAAAAAAAGGCTGCCATCAGATAGATTCAATATTCGACAGTTTGTCTTGACAGTTTGTCCACGAGAGATATGGATAAAGATAAAAATGTAGGTAGCGTACAACTTTGGTTATTCTTGACACAGCCTAAATAAACACTATTTAATAATAAAAGGTTAGTATGACAATTTAAATGTACCAGATGTTTTGATTGACTGACAGGTCTCGTGTTCTCAAAAGACAGATGTAAGAATTGGCATAGAAACATTTTCTTCGTTTTGTTCCCCAAAACCAAAGTCATGTTTAGTGACCTTGCAGGGACGTGCTGTTGA
Source organism: Ambastaia sidthimunki (assembly GCA_036877625.1). Taxonomy (NCBI): domain Eukaryota; kingdom Metazoa; phylum Chordata; class Actinopteri; order Cypriniformes; family Botiidae; genus Ambastaia; species Ambastaia sidthimunki. Next base: position 20,513 of record JAZGTK010005252.1, read on the forward strand.
GTCATGTTTTCATCCTTAATCATCTTTCTGAGACAGAAAGGTCAGAAACAGGCTTCAGACAGCTTCTAGCCTTTGGGCCATGTTTACTTCTAAGCCAAATCAAATGACAGGAACCTGATGCAGTAGCAAGACACAAGAAGACAGGAGAAGTTTTTCAAATAGATTTTCTAAACTTTGAAGGGGATAAGTCCAACAAGGTCTCGACAGCAGGTTGTACATCAAAATGCGTTTAGATATTACTTCACATAATCTCTGAAGACTCCCTGGAAGTCACTATGAAATGTTGCTTAGTGAAAATGTGCTAGTGTATTTTTAAGATCCAGTCTTGGAAGGACTATCTCACTGTTTAACACTTAACACCCACATCATTCTCATACCTCATCACATTTGCGTTTCACCTCCAAATTCTGCTGTCTTCACAGATTTTAATTATGCCCATGGTAATAAATGATCTAATTTCTATGCTGTTTTCCAGCTTTGCTTCAAAAAATATATAAGGCTATAATTGTTAAAAATCTAAAGTTCATTGTTGTATAACATTATCTTAAGACACATGCTACGCCATTGTCCTGATCTATAAGGAAAGACAAAAGCCTGTATGGTGTCTATATCTTTCCAGTTTGTGCACATCTTGATCTCTGTAGGTGGGGGTTGCTGTCATCCTTTTTAAAACTGTCCCCTGTTGATAGTCATCCACAAATATATTTGATTTTCAAAAATGTTTACACTTAGTTTTGCAAAATGGTTTAAAGATACATTAGATGTGAATTTGTGTTGTCAGGCTTGCAAAATGCTTAAAAGATCTTGTTAGGTAAAGTGTAATTCAGTGGGCGTTAAAAATCTTAATTTTATTGGCACGTATTTCTCCAAAACAAATGTGTTTGAAGCATGTTGCACTGCGTGTCTCAATATAAACGTGATGTTTAATAACTATCGCTTCAATCTCACAAGACTGCAGCGTTTCGAGTTCATCCTTTCTCCACTTCCTCTCAAATGTTTTTATTCCCTTCTCTCGCAAAACAAAACTTGCAAGTTAAAACAGTTTTAAGTACATTCTTCGTGTTTATGACATGATAATATTTACATTCAAGTAATATAAAAATGCAAGATATCATTGCTTGTCTATGCATTAAGCGGAACAACAACGACTAGAGAAAAATTGCTGTTTTGTACTTACTTGGTTCATAATGAACATCAAATACACGAGGTCTATACAAAATATACATTGACGAGCACGCAACAAAACAAAATTCGTGCAAAATATGTTTCTGGTTGCAAAAATGTCGTTCAGACAGTCACATATATACAGTAAGATTGCAAAATCATTCTTTCCCAAAGCATTATGCTGACATCAGTTGATCATTGGCCAAATATTGTTACTGTACTTGTTCTGAATCTCATAAACAGTTACATCTCATAAACACACACATATAAACCCGTTACATTTCTTCTCATCCATACAATAAATTAAAATCAAACGAATTCCATGTTCTCTCCGCTACATTTATTTTTCGAAATAACGGGCATGTCCCTTAGTCTTCAGTTTGGCCCATTTGAAATATATGGATTTAGAGGGGGAAAACAAGGAAGCCAGAGAATGTGGAATATTTCCACCCGCCCATGAGATTCCCTCTCTCCAGTTTGAGATAAAGTCTGTCTTCGCGCTCCAGGTGAAGCAGGACTCCGTTACTCGCAGCCTCCCGAGTGACATCTTGATCACCGGCAAAAGCAGATATTATTGGGTATTCATTGTGCATCAGATTCACCTATTGGCATGGAAAAACAACGAAGGTGAATATTTAAAAAGTCATTTGAACCATTTTATTCGGTGAGGGAAAGTCTCCTTACCTGGATTGTCTGTCTGTTGTAGACCTTCACAACATGAAAACTGAAGCTGTAAATGCCTCGCCGCGGAGCCTGAAACACACTCGCCTTAAGATCGAAATGATTTCCGATGTTCACCAGCACCTGAAAATGCAAACCGGTCAGCAAAGTAACAGTCGGGTTTAGTTTATATGTTTGTTTCTTTAACGCATGCTGATCACTCTTTTCAAACCATTCTGTCAACAGCAACAAACACTTAAAAACACATAAAGAACCCATACGCGTAAAGAACACATATGCGTAAAAGTAAATAAACAGGGACCGACCTGATCAAAGTAGATGGTCATCGACTTGTTACTCATTTCTGACGGTTCATGGTTAGTTCCTCTGACCGCAGAAAAAGCCACTTTGGCACCGGCAGCTCGAACAGATATTCCGAACGACGAGGTCACTCCACCTTCGGC
>JAZGTK010005253.1:0-18474 GCA_036877625.1 Ambastaia sidthimunki
TCTAAAGATCAAAATATGATGGATTGGTAAAGTAAGACTAAAAATCACTAAGAACAACCAACTTAAAACACTATAGCAATTACTTTCTAACACCCTGGCCACTGCTCAGAACACTATAACATCATGGAGGGAGTTTCACACAGGCAAGGACCACTCCTCTTTTCAGAAAATGTAAAAATCCAGGCGTTTTTGCAATTCTATTTGGTTTAATAAGTGGCAAAATAAGAAAAGTAACTGGAGATTACAACATCTAATATTGTTTAGTTAATAGCAAACAAAAATCTAATCAGATTATAGGACTCAACAGATGTTTAATTATAAACTTTTTTAAAGTTTAATTATAAACTGTCTTTAATTATAAACTAATGCAACTCTGATCAAAGCAACTATTTTATTATAACATGGAAAGAAAAGTTTGGGCTGGTTAATACTTTTCATTTGAGATATGTAGACATGACAAGAATAGAGAGAGAGAGAGAGAGAGAGACTTTATTTATCCCATAGGAAATTCAGGCAATAACTAGGAATAACTAGGCTAATAAGGAGTTTAGTGCATTTCTGATGATGATATCAACTTGCAATTCTGTGCATTTCATCTAATGGGAAAGAAACATTACATCTCATTGTTACAATGAGCAACAATGTGTTTGTGAGGTTTGTCACCAAATGTGCTAATTAGATATGAGTTTTAGCCCGAGTGCCCCTGGAGCACCTAGACAGAGATATAATTACCAAGGTACTAAACTTAATGTGTAATTTAGTTTTAACTTTCTCAGCTGTTGTTTTGTAATACAAAACTAGTGTTAAGATAAAACTATTTTATTTCATAAGAGTGTCGTCCAATTTGCATGTCCCCATTCTCCACTTTACATCCGAATGTGTTTATTAGCAATTTAAAAACCAAATTAAACTTTAAAACCAACCTTTTTTTTGCAATTAATTACACCAAACACATTGTGATTAGGTTTAAATTATGTAGTGCTTTAGGGTTTGTAATAGTAACTATTGTAACTTTCTGCAAATACAGCTCTGGAAAAAAAAAAACTCTGCAAAATAATCAGTTACTTATGTTTTTTTTCTTGCAGGTGCATGTGTTGGTGAGATGAACTGTTTTGTTTCTTTTTTTGTGAACTGCTGACAATATATATTCTAAATCCAAAATATAACTGTTGTTATTTAGAATGTATATTTAAAGGAAATGATAACACATCAAACTAAAGTGACATGTTTTTTGTTTTTGTCAGTTATGGTAACCCATAACCAAAATGTGACCTCTGCATTTAACCCATCACTGGTGAGGAGTGAACACACACTGCAAGTCATGAACACACACACACCTGGAGCAGTGGGCAGCTATCACTGGAGTGCCCGGGGAGCAATCGGGGGTTAGGTGTCTTGCTCAAGGACACTTCAGTTGCTACCTGCCGGCACTGGAATCAAACCAGCAACCTACTGATTACAAGCCCGACTCACTAACCAGTAGACCACAACTGCCCTACTAAGATCATGCAGTATTTGCAGAGCTTTAATAACTCAAATAAAACAAAATGCAAATAATCTGTAAACAAACTGTGTTTGGCTAAATAACATTAAGAAATCAGTATTTGGTGACATAACCCCGATTCGCAATTACAGCTTTCATGCGTTTTGGCATGCTTTCCACCAGTTTTTCATATTGCTGTTGGGTAATTTTTACCACTCTTTTTGCAAAAAAGCAAACAGCTCAGCTTTGCTTGATGGTTTGTGACCATCCATCTTCCTCTTGATGATGACATTTCAGAGGTTTTTAACAGGGTTCAAATCTAAACATTGGGCTGGCCATGACAGGGTCTTGATCTGGTGATCCTCCATCCAGACTCTGATTGCTCTGGCTGTATGGCTAGCCGCATTGTCCCGTTGGAAAATCCAATCCTCCAAGTTGGGAAACATTGTCTTAGCAGAAGGAAATGCTAGAACAACCCTATACTTGGCTTGATTCATGCGCCCTTTACAAAGACAAATCCGTCCAATTCCAGCTTTGCTGAAGCATCCCCAGATCATCACTGACCTTCCTCCATATTTTACAGTTGGTGCAAGACACTGGGTTATAGGCCTCTCCAGGTCTCCGTCTAACCATAACACAACCGGGTGTCAGGCAAAGCTGAAAAATGGCTGGTGATTCTCACCAGAAAACATTACCTTACTCCAGTCTGCTACAGTCCAATTCCTGTGGTCTTTTGCAAACTTCAGCCTGGCTCTTCTTTGCTTTTCACTAATGAAGAGCTTTTTTCTGGCTTTGTATGACTTCAGCCCTGCGTGTAGAAGCCCGTTTTGAACCGTTCTTGTCGTGCACTTCACCCCAGTCTCAGTTTGCCACTGTTGTTGAAGGTCACTTGAGTTCAGCCTACGGTTCTTGATTGACATTTAAATAAGTTTGCGGTCATCTCGCTTGTGACTGACCCGTTTTCAGCCTCTTCCAGGCTGTAGCTTTGTTGTTCCTAGTGTCTGTTGCTTGATCTTGTTTTTGTGAACTGTCATCTTTGAAATATTAAGGATAGAAGCAATTTGATGCTCACTGAATCCTTGTGCTGGTAAAGCTAGGATTGAGCCTTTTTTCCTTCACTCAAAACCTTTCTTTTCACTGTTTTTGGCATGTTCAATGGTTATTTTTTAATTATTTCCAATTACCTTAGAAAGATTCTAGCACTTTTTTACCATCCAACTGGTCACATTGCAAGAGGAGAGTGTTGATTACAGCAGTGTTTTCTTATACTTTTCCCCATTAAATCGGACTGGATTCAGGTGATCACCAAATCAGTACCTTATTAAGCAGAATGAGGTGCTTGTGTAGAAATTTAACAAAGACTGGCATGGAATGCTTGTCATGCTGATTTAGGAGTAAATTGTAGTGGTCTCTTATTTTTTTCCAGAGCTGTATAACTGCAAATATAGGATTGTGGTAATAGTTTAAGAATTGCCTATTGAAAATCCATATTTGTTCCTCTATATTGGTCTTTCAGTGCCTATGGCAGTTAGGGCCTGAAAAATATTTCCTGACAGCTCAGCAGTAACCTTTTCAAATGAAATGATTAAATAGTCTAAGATGATATTTTCTCTAAGACGCTTTTCTTTAAGACAATACAGATTTGATTTGTCAGATAAAGGTTAGGCCAGACCCCACTCTTTCTAGTGAGAAGCTAAAGTGTGCTAAGATGAAAAGATACAAGATCAACAGTGGAACAGTAGGGGGCTTTCAAAGACATCTTATTTGACAAGATGAAGGTTGAAGATCATAATCAATAGTTTTTTTCGATCCTTTAAAATGAAATCTAGGGGTCAAAGCTGACTATTCTCTGTGGCACTGTGGGCATCAGAGTCAGTGAGATCATACTTTTTATAAATGCAGCCAGACCTTCAATTCACTAGCTCTGAGCACATATACAGTATAAGCTCGTGTTTATGCAACCATTGGCAAGCTGTCATTCTGGTGAATTGAAGTGTGTAGGGTATAAGGAGAATGAAAACCTTCAGGTGTTATTAGATGTGTTAAAGGAACAGTTCATCCAAAAATGGAGAACTTATTAACTCATTATATGTGATTCCATACCTGTATCACTCGATGACTAAGCAAATTACTTGTAGTTTAGCCCATTCGTTATATAGAAGGACATTTATGGCACTTTTGTGGTAAGTTTGGTGGCCTGATACTGCCAGTCCACTATTTATTTACATTGTTTCGAAAGTAGAATTTTAGCATTGTTTAATATGTTAGTATGGTGTTAATTTTAAGACAATAATCATACAGGTTTGGAACAACATGCTTGTGAGAAGTTGTCTGTCAAATTATGGGTTTAACAAAACAGCAAAATTAGACACAAAGGTAGAGTAGGGAAATAAAGAAGAAATAGAGAGATAAATGTGTAACACAAGCTTGTAAACTATCAGAGAGAAAAGCTTTTATTCACTTTAAACTGCAGATTTGTTCTTGGTAAACATGGTTGCAAAGTTATCACACGTGTTTCATACTGTAATGTTAGTGTTGAGCTCAAGAACATAAATACTATGCATTCCAGGAATAAAATAAATTAGGGATGTGTCCGAAGTCGAATTATTCGGAACGGCATGAATAATGGCTTTAAAACAAATAACAAATTCTGCCAAATAATAGGAAGCATATTCAGCAGATAAGCACACTATTATCTACAAACCTCTAAAATCACTATGCAATAATAAGTGTATTTGGGGAATGAGTGTATTTTATCAATCACAATCAAACAGCCACATTGCAGCCACTCTTTGCTTCTGTCACAAATCAGAGCCTTCCAAAAGTAATATCAACTAAAACACTGAATCATACATACTGTCTTGTATGTCTATTTAACCATTTTATTCATAAATGCATGAATTAGTACTGCATGAGGTGGAAGCAGGATAATGCACTGATGTAATTAATGGGTAATTAATTTTTTTTATTTCACACTTAGTGTTATTGTTTTAATGAGAAAATATTAAAATGAATAAGTATAACAACAAGTTTAATGTTTAATTATATGCTATGTAAGGCATATTTGTTAAATGAAGGGTACGCAGGGAAGGATATATTTAAAAGAAATGTATCCTGTGTAATTCGATGAACTTCCGGTCTATGCCACACCCACTTCCACTATTTATCCAAATACAGATACAGATATGAATAATTTTAAGATGGCTACGGATACAAATACAGATATTGGCTTCACTGCACACACCTAAAATAAAGTATATCTTTCTTTGAACAAAAATAATTTAATAAATATATTTTCACATTATCATGCTATATACCTCCTTTCCAGTAAGAATATACACTGCTTCAAATTCATAGTTATGTTTACTGATTGCCCCTAAATCTACTGTCAATTTAATACAAATATATTTCAAAATCCATTATATAGAAAATCTGTGTATGTACAGTTCAATAACATTCTACTTTTCATTCAGGGTAGTTTGTTATGAAACCTACATGCATATAGATGAAAAAAGAAAAAGCTCACCTAGAAATGACTATTCTGTTCTCATTTACACACCTTTGTGTCTTAAAACTCCAACAGAGAAGTAGAATATTCAGATAAATAGAATAATCCTACATGACAAAAAATTTTCTTAAGAGAGAAATTTGATTATTATTCATAAATCTTTTGGACTACTATGTAGGACTACTGTGTTGTCTTTCATTTTTTCGCAATAACGGCAATAACAATGTGGACATCTTTAACACATCTCCCAAAAGAAAAAATATATTTTGGAACAAATTGAGAGTGAGTAAATGAAAAAAAACATGTATTTGGGGGTTTTCCTTCAAATTACAAGTAAAATAAAATAAAAAATGTTTCAAAGAAAACAGTCCTGGTTTATGGCTTCACCTGAGAGCCTGCAGTCAATGCGCAATTCTTGATTTCTTCTTTTATGCCGCTTTTGCAATATTGAACATTCAGTGTGTGCTTTCAAAGCACAAAGCTTAATTATCCAGTTTCAAGCCACATAATACCCCTGCGCCTGGCTCTGACATTTTCACTGATAAACAAAAAGCTTTGTTCCTTTAATTCTAAGCTTGTCAAAGCCTGAATGATTTTTAAAGAGGAGGGGATATCAAAGCATAGTGCAGGGGGCATAATAAATCAATTGCACTGAAATCTAGGTCTACAGCAGTGGTTGTAACCAGAACTAGGACATGATGCCAAAGACTGGGTTATGGCGACAGATTCTGGGACCATATTCTTCGTAGTCCTTCTTAGAGTGGCAGACTTGGAAGAACTCTGGCTATAGAATGTTAAAAAAGAAACAGTGATTAGGTGCAATTCAAAAGAAATCAGTCTGTGACAATTTATTCATCCCAAATGGCATCTTTTAACATGCGTCTTGTCAGCAAATCACCCACACAAATTTTTACTCCCATCTGTGCTTTTTTGGAATTGCAGTTTCACGCTAATTTGCTATTTTAGTAAATCCGGTTTAAAAGTTGAATCAGATTAGACATGTTGTGACCACTTGTGAGGTTTAAAGGCACAGTAGCCTATGTAATGTTTGCCGCTAGCGTTCGCATATTAAAAATAATAATAAAGGAGCAACTTTGTTATTTTTTGTGAAGATGCTATGAGTTTCTGTCTTCACCTCCACTGCTGAAGGAAATCTATTCATTGAGACTCATAAATAATGTTCATGGATAAGGACATGAAATAAAGTTTTATAAACGATACATTTGATCATGTAATTTTTTTCATTCTAATGCTAAACTTGGGTTTATTTAATTTACCCATTTACATTTCTTTGAGTTATCTTTGGCAGAACACAGAACACACTGCAAATGTTAACATTCATTTGTGGTCTGTGACAGCAACAGTCATGTGTTAGATGCTACAACTACTACTTTAACATTTTTTCAAGAGGTTTTCTGTGTTGCCATGATTTCTATGAAAATAAAAGTGGAAACTGAGGATAGGGCAGATGTGACAAGCATCACCCAGGTTAAAACTGCAAATTTCTTTGGATTTAAACATAGATAGAAACATATGGCTTAATGTAAGTACATGTGTAAAAAATAGAAAACACTGTGCTAGTGTTTTTTAAATATTTTAAGGCAAAGATCTTTAATGGAGTGCCTACATACATAATTTACTAATTTACCATGCCAGTGTGTCATTGAATTTTGATGTATGTCATCCTGTGGATGTAAACATCTCTCCACATTTTTTAGCCACTTTCATAGTGTTTATACTACAGGTGCATTTCTGATTGCCTCTGAATGCATTTCAGTGATTGGATCATAACACACATTCAAAATGCACTGGACCCCACCTATCTATCTTTTATCAGCTCACCGAACAGATACAGTAAACGGGACCTGTATGGTTGTTTAATAAAGTGTTACCGTAGAGGCCAACATGGATCCTCCGAACCACACAGCGTAACGCTGCATGTGATGAGAAATCACCTGCACTTCTATTGGCTTGGGCTGGAAGGAGAATTAAACTGTATTTACAAAAGAAACAGAACAGAGATGGCATCCAGCATGCACTACAACATAAGATATGCACTTCTGGGCCCAGGTGCATAAACATAGGCGTTTAGTTAAGACTGTGTCTTAAGAACTAGTCTGACCAACCAGCAGTTAGGGCTAAACAGTCTTATTTACATTAGACAAATCTTCCTGTGTAACTGACTTAAAGCCACGACCACTTCTGAAAAAAATATAAAAAGATTAAAATAAAATAGGTACAAAATTGTAAGATAAATCGGCCACTTACCTTTATTCTACCTCCACTGAGTTCCTCACTCAGCCGGAGTCTGGCATCCACCACACGCTTCAGATCTCGCTGCAGTCTGCGGCCAAAGTCACGGAACATGGTGGAGCCACCAGAAAGCACGATGTTCTAAAACACACAATTTTATTTGCGCACATGAGCAGAGGGCTTTAAGAACGACCGTATATATGGTCGAGAATGGAACTTTTGGAAGATAATTAGGGTAAGGATGCAAAATAGCTTTGACCAGCCCAGGAGCAAAGTTTAGACAGGATGGCGAGACTGACAGAGCCTGCAAATAGCCAATTCTCTTCAGAGAAGTAATAGCCATTAAAAAAACATCTTTAGGGTCAGAAACCTCACAGGTGCTGACTCTAGTGGTTCAAAAGGGGTATCAACCAAACCTATGTGCACTATAGCTAAGTCCCAGAGATGAACTGTTGCTTTAGTGGGGGGCCTTAACCGCTTGGCTTCATGAATGAAGCGGGCAACTAGAGGGTGTTTTTCCACAGAAACCCCATCAATCAGAGCATGGCAAGCCGAAATGACTGCCACATGGGTTCTGAGAGTACTAAGACATGTGTCTGAGGACAGTTTCTCTTGCAGAAACTCCAGCACTGAAACAATCTGGCAGTGAACTGGATCTGCATGGTGTGTCAAACACCAACTTCTGAGGGCATAAGTTGTTCTAGTGGAGGGAACCCTAGCACTTAGAATAGTCTCTACTACATCAGCTGGAAGCCCATCATCTCTTAGTTGGCCAGACATGAAGGTTCCAGAGCTCGGGCCAGGGATGAAACACCGTGCCCTGTGCCTGAGAGAGAAGATCCCTCCTGACCGGAATTGCCCACGGCAAGTCATCAAGGAGGGATATTAGATCTGAGAACCACACTCTGGTCGGCCAACATGGCACTATCAGTAAGAGGCGAGAGCCTTGTTGATGGACCTTGGCCAGGATTCCCCAGAGCAGAGCGATCGGAGGAAATGCAAAAAGACGCAGTCTGGGCCACGTATGGGCTATTGCGTCCAGACCCAGGGGAGCTGGAGGAGTCAGAAAGAAGTAGAGGGGACATTGTACTGTCTCCTGTGAAGCAAAGAGGTCCACCTCTGCTTTGTAAAATCTTTCTTAGATTTGGCTGACAGGAGACAGCTGTGCCCGCATCGTGATCGAATTCCATGCCACCCCCAAATATGTAGTCCTCTGAGCAGGGGAGAGAACACTTTTCTTGGCCCAGAGATTTTAGATAAGCCAGGACGACATCCCAATGTCAAAGCGCAAGCTCTTGAGACTGAGCCAGAATCGGCCAGTCGTCTATATAATTTAAAATGCGGATGCCCCGGAGTCGTAGAGGAGCCAGAGCTGCATCCATGCATTTTGTGTACGTGCGGGGTGACAAATCTAGGCCAAATGAAAGAACCCGATGCTGATAAGCTTCGCCCCTAAAAGCGAACCTCGGGAACTTCCTGTGTTGTGGCATGATTTCTATGTAAAAGTATGCGTCCTTAAGATCGATTATCACAAACTAATCACCTGATTGATCCGAGACACAATCATCCCACTTTCTCTACAGTCTTTTCTACCCAAGTAGAGAGCTTCCATGCTGCCAGTTTCTCTGAAAGGGGCACTAGTTTTGACATTTTGTTGGGGAGATGTTAAATGTCCGGCGTCCTGTAACGTGGCAGTAGGCAACCGAGCAAGTTTTTGGCTGGAGGCCACTGCTCCCTCTCCTGAGGGTGCCAGGAAGGAGCCTCTACTCTCTGTTGGAACTTTATGTGCCCCTCCCTGGGGGGGGGACACACCCATGATCCTGGGCACACCAGCCTTAGGATTTTTTCTTTGCAGAGATAATGTTTCTCAGGTCTGGGCTCTTAGAGGTGGACTGTGAAGTGAGGCGAGCAACTCCACAGTCTCTTCGAGGGGGCGCACGACTCGCCACACTCTCCTTCTGAGCTTCTCGCCTCAGAGAAACCGAACCTGCTGGGTGGCCAGCAGTCCCAAAACTTGAACACAGTGGGGAAAAAACTTCACAAATGCTTCTTCATAGCACTTCGCCTCCTGGAAAGCTTTCCCCACCAGCAAAGATGTCAGTCTACAAGGCTTGGTGGGGGGCATAGGCTTCTTAAAAGAAGGTGGGGGTAAGGCAAGGGTCTCTTCCACCTGGGGAATCATCATGTAGCCTCGTGCTTTTGCATTCACAATGGTCTAATAAATCGATGTCGATGGCACAAACACACAGGGCAAATAGGGCTTACTCTATGAATGAGTCAACTCGTCATGGAGGTCGCCAAAAAAGAAGAGAGACCATCGCTGTGGCCCCTCCCCCCGACAGAAATATGTCATCTAACTTAGAGTGCTTGGGGGTCTTCTGCTCCTGCAGCCAGTCTAGCTTTAATCTATCGACTGCTCGAGTTACCACCTCGAGTAACTCTTCATATGCTTTATTGTCGCTAGAGGAGCAGAGGCAAGTATCCTCCGTCCGTGCCAAAGTGGAAGAAGTGCCAAAGTGCTCTTCAGAAGCATCTGCCGTGAGCGCGAGACAAAGGGGCAGACCCATCCAACACGCCTCAGCCAGATCAACACGTGACCCCCAGGATCTTAGCAAGGGAGCGGCAGCTTGCTCATCTTTAAAGAAAGCAAACCGCGCGTGAAGCACTTGGATTTGCAAAACATTGCAGTGCTTGCATTCTCCCTCAAGCCAGAGGGCAGCGTGCACTGTTGTGGTCTACTGGTTAGTGAGTCTGGCTTGTAATCAGTAGTTTGCTGGTTACATTCCAGTGCTTGAGTAAGGCACCTAACCCCCGATTGCTCCCCGGGTGCTGCAGTGATAGCTGCCCACTGCTCCAGGTGTGTGTGTGCTCATGACTTGCAGTGTGTTCACTCCTCACCAGTAATGGGTTAAATGCAAATGTCACATTTCGGGTATGGGTTACCATATCTGACAAAAACATGTCACTTTCACTCATCTTCACTTTTCTTTTTTTATATATAACTGCAATGCAGCACGGAGAACTCTGTCATGCACACACACACACACACAATACAGTCCTTGAAGACAAAGAAACATGAGGATGTGTCCATGTCACGACTATTTATAACTTCTCAGGTGCATGTAATCAATGACCTCACCCACCGAGGTTATTTCAGCCAATTCTTGGCATGTTTGACACACGTGCTTCACAACCGGTCGAACAAATAATGTTCTCATAAGCGTTTGATACACAGCATCTCGTTCCCACTTTTTCAGGGAACAGGGTTACAGTCAAGTAACCCGAGACGGTTCCTTTAATAAAGGCATACAAAAGGTAAAATTACCCTTGAACTTTAATACATTAAAAATAGGAACTGAGTCAGATCTGTATGTAAAAAAAATAGGGGTGGACTCCTTTACCAGTAGGCAACATCCCTAGTAACACTCTAGTAACCACTCTGGAATGGTATAGCAACCACTCAGAACACCCTAACAACCAAACAGCAGTGACCTACAAACCAATTGAGAACACTCATAGCAACCACATAGCGACACGCTAAGAGACACAACAATGCCCTGACAACAATCTAAAACACCATAGCAACACAAAAAAAAGGGATTTTTTTTATCTAATGTAGCAATTTCTGTTCAGAAATGATCCCTCCAAAATGCATTATAATTTTAAAGGTCTGTCATAATAAGATTTTGATTAAGTTAACCTTACATATCAAAAATAAAATGTTAATGTATCTCCTTATCCCCATAAGAACCCATTTAGAGCTTGTAATGGGCAGTTAAACTGTTTAAAAGCAGCAATATCCATTTAAAATTAGTTGCACTTTTATTGCTTGTGGCTTCATTTAATAAATATTTGAATGGACTTATTTTTATATCAAGCATAGAGCATTTAGCGCCATTATCTTTGTTGTTTATAAAAGAGCAAAATAGTTTAGAAAATCCATGCTGCTACAGACTATTAAATCACTGAAATAGAGAAAATAGAAAAATGTGGCCTAATGAAACCAAAAACCAATAATGGTTTTTCACAGTGACATTTCTGCAACAATACATTATGATATTACCAGCTAAAGCTAGCAGAGTAAATGACTATAGGCTAACCTGAAAGTCCCCTGCTTGTAACAGGTTATCCATATAAGATCTGCATTACAGAGGTAAGGGTTTAGTCTTCTACTTAATGACCCACAGGAGAGCTGTCCTGCTATTTGGGTTAGGACATGCTTGTTGCCTATCCAGGAAATAAATATGGCTTGTCAGGGAACGACACATATCCCTGGCTTCCATCTTTACTGATGATGAGATTAAAGGGTGGACAGACCAGGACCCTTTCACTGGGGTTCACTGGCTGTCAATTTCCACAACAAGCCACAAAGAGCGTCTGACTGCACATTTAGACATACAAAAGTGCTAAAGCATTTTCTGTGTCATAAAGTCAAATTGCTTCAATATAGGCCACACTGAAGCTTGTTTATTTAGTAGGCAAAAGACTAAGAATAATTTTAATGCACTGTGATGTAGATTTGCACTGATAATCAAGCTGTGTGACTGAATATGTTTACACTATTTATTCAGCTAGACTGTGAATTGTGAGATGGGTACTAAAGTTATTTCACAGTTGTTCAGTCCTATTTGCTGGATCAGTTCAACTGCTCTCTATTTCAGACAATGTTGGGTAATTCTGAATATAGTGGATAAACACTGACCCCTGGTGAACAAACAGGAAACTAGAAATAGAACTAGGACAATACATTATTTTAGCATGTTTTGAGCTAAAGAAGCAAAGTTTCCATCAATAGTATCAGATTTTGCCACATCTCCCTACGCAGCCTAAATTCTCTCAAGATATCTTGATATATGACGTCTGATGCCTTCACAAAATTCTGTTCTTGACTTTAAACTCTGAATATGGTTGAGTAGCGTAGTTTATTGAAAATGAACATGACACCTACAGATGTAATAAAAAGTATAATATTGCTTAATGTAATTTATAAAACAGTTCTGAACCTGCAATCCCATGATTCAGTAACTGTGCTTTATTCATAATTTACATAGTTTCACTTCACCAAGACACTATTTGTATGTTTTTTTTTGTTTTTTTTTTGTTTTTACAAAAAAGACAGGATAACATGGAAGACACGACAAGCTTTGACAACGCACTCAAAACCTGCAACTTTCCTGTGGTAATAATGACATCATACCTTGTAAAGGGGTCTTCTGACATCTATGGGGCAGTTCTGTATGACTTCATCCACCACATCTGAGATGGGCTGCATAAAATCTGCATTTGCAAACTGCCGAGATAAAAAACTTTTTCCAGTACAGGTTGTGGTTGTTTATGTTAAATAATTCAGAAAGTTTGGTCCTTTTACCTCAGGGTGAAAAAATATCTCTGGTCCCAAAAAGCGTTCGTATCCAACATCTATTTGAAATTCATTTTTGCTGATGGTATTGATTCCCTTGTATTTTTTTATCCATTTGCCAGGATCCATGTCATATTTGGTGAATTCCTTCACTATGTCTGGACAGATGTAGCAGTACCTTTCCTTAAAACAAACAAACAAACTTTTATAACCTGTATTTGTATTGCTGTTTTTATTTGTTTATGTAATATTATTAAGATAAGAAATATGCATGTAACAAGCATAACATCAAATATTTATTCTTAGCTTATAAAGGCTTAATGACCCTGTAACTTTAAAATCTGATTGAGTGATTTTTACATAGACTGTCAAGAACATGTCTGGGTCAAAAACAAAAAAAATAAGTAAATAAATGTTTGTTAAAAAAAAAAAAAATATATATATATATATATATACATATATATATATATATATACATATATACATATACATATATATATGTGTGTGTGTGTAACGACATGCCCTGTTCCGCCACGCCAGCAGAAGGAGCCTCCACCAGAATACTGACCACGCGCTCCCTTTGCTTCCTGTTTGGTCACTTCCTGCTATGAACTATTTAAGCCATGTGTTCACCTGACTTCCTCGCAAAGTATTGCCAGCCTTGACTGCATACCAAGCGTTTATTCTGGGAGTTTATCTAGTGTATGATCTTGTCTGTTCTGTTTCACGTATTTTGGATTTGCCTTGTTGGATTTGTTTGCTGATCTTGTGTTTGACCATTGCCTGCTCTATTTATTGATTGTTTGCTGCTTGCCCTGACCTCTGCTTGTTCATTGTTTATGTCTCTGCCTTGTGATTTGGATTTGTTCAATAAACCGCAAATGGATTCAACTAAACCATCTGGTTCAGATCCATTACAATATGTTTTTTGGAACTTTTAAAAAATGTTTTACACATTTGCATTGAATGACACTTTGTTTTAATGACAATTAAGCACATTTTCCCTACAAATATCTTACTGTAATACTGTGAAATTCACTGTAAATACTATAGCGTAAAATATATATGTATTATTTCAACTGTAAAATATATATAAAATGTAATGTAAACTATACTGTAAAATAATATAATAGCCCCAGCTGACACGAAGGGTACAGAGACCTCTCTGTATTCTTCCAGTTTCCTCCACAGTGGAATTAAAGATGGGAATTTAACAGAAATAAGCAGCTAAGCAGAAAGGAATGTGTCCCCTGCTGTTACTCACTTTCACAGCTTTTGCGGTCTCCAGTGACTGCTCTGGAGGGATCCCCACCTCTCGCTCTCTCAGCAGCTGCTGAATGAAGTAGGTGATATCTCTGCCTGCTATAGGAATGTGCTTTATACAGCTGCCAATCACATAACCTTCTGCCTAAGAGACCAAAATAAACACAAATCTAAAACTTAACTTATATACTGTACATAAGCATAATAAAATAAGATGCACATTAAGAGTGTCTAATGTTTGCTTTATTGTGTCTAATGATTGGCTTAGTTGTCCACTTTCTGGGGTCACTGTATGTATCCACTGTATGGGATCACTAGCTAGTTTTGTTTACCACTGGTATGGCATGAGTAACTCCATCACCACTGTCAATTACAATCCCTGTTAGCGTTCGTTCTCCAACTTGTCTGGATGTCCATGATGCTGCTAGAGCCAAAACAGCCTGTAAAATTGGCCATACAATAAGTGTATAATAATGTTCAACTAAAGCTGACTCATCCCATTTGATGTATCAACATAAGAATTTACCTGAACAGCGATATACAGCCCTGGAACATTGAATGTTTCAAACATGATCTCAGCTAAGTATTCTCTGTTCTCAGGTGTATTCAAAGGAGGCTCTGTCTAAGGACAAAATATAGCACCAAAACATCAGAAAAACAAAAGGTCTTTTAAACAAATGAAATGTGGTCTTTTGTAATGCAAAATATCATATAAAGGGTGTTTTGTCAACATCAAATGGGGCAGGCAGATTAAAAAAAACACACGCAATACAGGCTTACTGGAAAATATCCTGTTCGTGACAGGATTTTGTAACTGTTAGCAACATTATTGCATTCTTGTACAAACAAAATAGCATCATCTATCATTATGCAAACTTTTATTATGTATCTGCTGTCTGTGTTTCACTATAATAAGAATCTACTTTACTTTAGAAGTGCGAAACACCCCATATGCCCATCTGAAAATCTAAAGTCAGCATCATTGTACCATGAGGACGTTGTGGTCTTCTGGCTCGGCTCGGAGATATTTAAACATCACCTGCTCCAAGAATTTCTCCATGAGGTCCCAGTCCTCAACAATACCATGTCTGATCGGCCACTAATGTGCACACAGAGAAAAAAGGTTTTATTATTCTTTACTCAGGTAATATTTAATCTAATAAGTCCTTAAAATAAATTACTTGTTAATGTTAAAGTACTTTTTAATGTTAATACTAGAAAAATACTTTAACATAACATAAGGTCTTTTTCTTGACATAATCCCCACATCTTAAGGTTGTTCAAATTGTTGTTTCGTAATATTATTCATATTATTTTATGTTTAAAACCCTTGACTAAAAGACACTTTTAACCGTGAGTTAAATATCATATTACACTTATGATATGATGGGCAGTTAGTGATGTTTTTACCCTGGGTTTTTTAAACCCTGCCCGATTAAAGCTATACAGTGTAAAACAATGGGGTGTTACAATGTTACAGCGAGTTTAGCGAGTTCAGCAATAGAGTTGTTTAGCAATAGAAAACTTTAAAAATACCGACATTATTAAATATTCACAGTCACATAATCTTTCATCCACTTTAGTTTAGTTTTAGTGACCACAGATAAAAATGTGATAGCAGTTGCTGCTCTTTTCCTTCTTTTGCAATATGTTTTAAAGGACCACAGCAGATTTATGTGCCAACATTTAAACAGGTGGACAAGATTTTAAAACAAGCTGTTCTCCTCAAATCAATGTTATTAACCACACAAATATGCAAATGGTTTTAAACAAGGATTTAAACATGTGCAATCAGTGCTAAATCTTGAAATCTGACTACCTAGACTACTTCCAATAAAAGCTCTAAAATCTCTTTACACTGTGAGCTGAGAAAATGTTTATTTTATGCTTCTCTTCTGTCCAGGTCAATGTTATGTCACACTGCTGATGTGGTTAACTGGTCCACTTTTACACGTTCTCAGTCATTGAACCCTAAAACAACTTCAAAGTGATCACTGACCGCACTCAAATCTTCTTGTTCAAGCAGAGCTGTAATGCATGACCTTTTCTTTGAAGCACACACATAGTTTTGTGTTGCTGTAGCTCAACTGTGTTCCTGTAGCTCAACTGGTAGAGCGTTGCGTTAGCAGCGCAAAGGTTGTGGGTTCGATCCCAGGGAACACAAGTACTGATCAAATGTATACCTTGAATTCACTGTAAGTCGCTTTGGATAAAAGCATCTGCCAAATGAATAAATGTAATTGTAATGAAGCAAGGGTAGTTTGATGCAGTTTACACTCACTGATAACTGGACCAACAGTGCCCACTGAGATTTTTAAACTATTTAAAATATTTTGGGAGCTAAATGTAGCATTCATTTTATTTTTGATGCCTATGGAAAGAAATATATGATAAATGATGGGTCACTGACATTAGAAGTTAGAAAAAGAAAACTTAAGACATTTTTACAAATAATGGTAACAATTTAACAAAAAAAAAAAGACTTTTAAAGTGAACTATGAATCGGAAAAGTACAATGCTACAGGAAAAGTGTAGGAGATGGTTAATTTAAGAATATTTTGTAACAGAAATCCCAACAGATCACCTTGGTTGCATAGTTGGGTTTGTCAATGGCTTCATCTCCAATGAAGAAATCAAGGTCATCCACCCCTTTCATGAGACGTCTCTGTGCTTGATCTCCCACACTGGCTGTCTCTCTGATAGCAATACCTGCAGAGACACAATCAGCTGATCATTTCAGCTCTGTGAAATCATGAAATACATTTATACAAATTAAGAGCATCATATATTTGAAAAGCAGTGCAATGGTTCGCAACTGGTTCTCAACAAATTACAACCCAAAACAGTTAAAATAATTAATAGCATTAAATAACAAAAACTTTTGATGAGTTATGTCTTTAATAAAAATGTAAAAACTGTTTGGATACTTCTAGTATAGTCAGATTGTGTTTCCTCAACTCAGACCACATTTTATAATCCATGCAGAAATTCAGGTTACTCCAAAGAGTTCACAAGTGTTTTTTTGCAACTGTATCATCTGATAAAAGCAATAAATCAATTAGTGTAATGAACAAAAGTCAGTTTCTAACAGGCCTAGACTGTATCAAGGTTACAGCTGTGGTTTCATAACACCTTTAAATAGTGATTCTCTAAGGCTGAGTTTAATTAAAATAATGATCCAAATACGATATGCTGAAACTGAGTGAAGGAGAGTGTGCAGCAGTAATGTGATCACTCCTGCTGTACATTAACTACTTAAAGTGTCAGTGCTCACAGGTCGGCATGATGAACTGGGGCTCTGTGTTTCCAGCATAACCAATCTTGGTGTACCTGCAAGAGGAAGAACAACATCATCATAATGAAGCAGATTACTTTGACAGACAACCACCAACAAATAAATCACAACGTCATTCCTCAATATAGTATGACACAATACAACCCACATCCAAAATCAACATCTACATATAAACAATGCATGGTAAATTCTGGTAGCTGGCCATATTTTATATATTGCAGAACCCCTTCAGCCCTTGCTGAACATTGCTTTTAGTGTTAAATATTATTAGTATTAGACATACTAATAATATTTGAACATGTTTAGTCTGCACTGGAAAACCCATATAAAAAGTGGTAACTAGTACATCTGCATAATTTGGAGCAATGTAACAGTTCATTAATTTAAAAAAAAAACAGCCATGCTGGTTAGAAAAACAAAACTGAAAAAATCAAATGAATGTCATTTATAGATACAAAGAGTGGAAACAACGCAGCAGAACCGATATCTAATCATTCAGGTTTCTAGAGCCTATTCTTAAACCTACAAATGCAACCGAAAGCCATATATAATTGTATTATATTTAAGCTATTTGTTGGGTACATACAAACAAGACGGTGACAACAATACATTTTTATTTTTGCATTAGAACAGAAGGGTTCATACAGCAATTCAGATAAAAAATAATATTAAAGAGAAATAAAAAACATCAATACATTACAGCACCCAAACTCACCCTGTCCCACAGTCAATCACGCATGGAGGGAGACGCGCTGCCATCTCACTAGATTCAATGACGGAACATGTCACAGCAGTCAGACCGCACACACGCTGCGTCTGCTTTGCAGTGTTGTCACATGTACCTTTACTGCGGCGTAAAGTGTCCCCTGATTGTTAATACACCGTTTTTCCGCGATTACTTCCCGAGTCAAAGGGAAGGCAAAAATAGAAACATGCTGAATTCACAAGCGCTGCCTCATGACGGTCCATGAACTGACAGAAAATCTACAAATCTTACTATGGTAAAGTAATCTATTAATATTCATAAGCCAAGCCTTCACTACGGCTCTGGTTAACATAAACCGTCCTCGTTAATAATCATGAGCCAGTTATCCTCGCTACAGGACAATTACCATGCGACAGCAACATTGCGTACTTAATATTCAAGCAGTATGCTGTCGTTATAGTAGGATTCATAATTTCGCGAGCTGGCAACGTGCCTGTAAAGCGGCCGCAGAGCCTGTGGCGCACCATCATTGTTTACCCTTTAACTCTGTTACTTGCAGAGTAATTCATTCAGATTTAGATCTGTCTGTCTGTCTGTCTGTCTGTCT
>JAZGTK010005254.1:0-22794 GCA_036877625.1 Ambastaia sidthimunki
ATGTTCTTTATTTTCAGTTGCTTTGGAAAGCATACAATAAAATATATTAATAAATGAAATTTAATTAATGAAAATTGATGATGATTGACTGTTGCACCATCATGAAATCCCCTAGAAAATTGTTTATGAGTGATAGGAATTGTCTACATGACACTTTAAATAACAATAAACCTAAATAAATGAAAACGGGGTAGATAAGGTCCTGCCAAGGTTTAAACTTTTGCAACCACAAAATTAATCACCAAAATTCAATTAAGAAATTTTGAAGGTTCCCCATATTGTGGAAAAGAATGACACAATCACTGTGTGTATATCCTCGTGCCAAACACAGACACCCCCCCACCTCCCAACACACACACACACACCAGAGACCATTTCACTCTGCGCTCACTTAGTTACAATGTCATGCACAACACACACACACAGATGACATCAGTCACGTATCTTCAGTCTTGCTCATCCTCTCCTTAAGGCAGTGTGTGTGTTTGTTCTGACTTTTCTGTGGTCACACATGACACATAACCATGACCACTACTCATTTAAAAAAATTACAAATTAAAAGGAATACGCTCACACTTGGTAAGAAGAGGCAGACAACTACCATCAGATAATCCCGGCAGTGTCTTATTTAGCTGTTACCAGGAGGAAAAGAACATTCTGTCCCAAGTTGTGGAAATATCAGGAAACATTGTTTGCTCTAGAGACAGTGTTGCAGCTATTTGCATGTTAATCTTCCAGAGATCAGCTGCAGCGTGCCAGAAAAATAAATGCGCAATTCTGTGTTGCCTTTAATACAGAAATTAGGTACAGATTTAGAAAGCTGCATGTTATAATCTATTTCTTAAGTTCATTATACATACAGCACCACATATTTTTTGCATCATAGAATTAGAATAGATATGCAATAGAAAACACAAATGCAAAATCTGCTTTTGGTAATAATAATTAAACTTATTTTCTGTAATGAACAGAGCCTAAAAATAAGCATTGCTTTTCCTTGGACCAATTGGTTGCTAGGTTTTACTGTACTTGGGGGTCAGGTTGTTCCATCTGACTGTGAGTCATTTTGACTTTCAATATGAATCATTATATACACTTGACCTTATAGGATCACACAAAACAGATGATGCTATACAGTAACAGCATCAAATATTCCAATTATTTTGTTATTCACTTCAGGTGCCGTTTGTAGTATTTCTTATGCAGGTAGAAAAAAACTGCTGTGCTGTGAAGAAAATGGTGGACTTATTTAAACAAGGTTAGAACAGATTGTTACCACAGTGAGGTGGAATCTCAACATTCATGCTGTTCTGGAAAAATAAACAAACAATGGGGATTCTAAAGTGCTTGAGACTGGGGTCACCACAGCTTGTGGAGGCTGGATGTTACTACCGAAGACTTAGCAACTCGTTTCTATGACTACGGTAATTAAACCACATATCTAAATCTCCAAACCCATATGTTTGGCTGACACATTACATAAGAGACACTTAGAGACACAAATCCCACATCAAAAAAAATGTGTTCTGCTGAGACCTATCAGAAATGTCTGATAAACTATTATCTTTGTAAAATTAACCAAGCATAAAAAGTACAGTAACCATCTGAAACACACTTACATGGTTATACTTTTACATGGCTGCAAAATTAAACCCCAAAAGAGAAATGAACTAATAAAAATAGCACTTTGATTGTTTTACCTTATTTTGTACTGAGATAGCATATGGGGAATTTCATTTATATCCAATTTACTGTGATGGTCCTTTTTCTGCCTCTTTTAAATGGCTGCAATCCCCAAGCTGGTACTGTGCTGTAATTTGTAAGGGTCTCTTGCCACTTAAAATGACTGTAAACCCAGGTCCTAAAACTAAACAGGAGGATTATAAATGGAGCAAAACTATACAAAGTTTTCAAGCTTGTTGCGTTACATTATAACCTTATGCTGTCAAATAAAGTGTTCCAGGTGGAGTTTCCTCTGCTCCAAACCCTCATGGCCAAACACGGCAACATGTTAGTGTTTTGGATGTTATCAAGAACATCAATGTTTTGTTGCATATAAAACACACTTTCGAGATAGACAAAGTGGGTGGTAGCGTAATGTTCATCCAGATGCCATCACCCTGCAGCTCTCCTCGGTTACCCACTGAAACAGGCACTAAACAGGGCAGAGTCAGTACCTGGGTCAGGGTTCTCCTGGAAAAACTGGTGCTAGAGGAGGTGATAATGGTGCCAACAGGGGTTGCTGGACCTCCTGTGGTCCGTGTAGGTCCGAACGCCCCCAAATTGGCATTAGGACCTATAGCACCACACCAAACCAACATCAAAAGCACTTTTCTTCTTTTCTTTTGCTCTTTCGGAGGAGATGTATACTTTGGATGAAAATGAATGTTTTCGAAATTGGATGTAATCATCTCTGTCTATTTTGGTTATTCAGTCTCTGCTCCAACAAGCAAGACATTTTCAGAGAAAGTATTGAAGTCATTGTGTGAAGAAATTTAATGTAGATTCTTATGCACGTTATGTTAGTTTTAAACAACGGCACCAGTGCAAAACTATTGTCACACGAGGAAACTCAAAATGATCAACAAAACTGCAGGTATAAAGAGAAACTTTATTGGAGGAACGAGTCATTTTGCAGGTATTAAAGTCTTTTGAAGAATTTGCTTACAATGACATTAAGGGCAGCAGTCCTAAGCCATTAAACAATTTTCACATTTCACATTAGACACTGTTATTACTACTTGACATGTTGATGTAAGTTTATATTATTGAATATGAAGTTAGGTGGAGGTGAATAATGCCTCAGGGCAGTCAGGTCTGTCTGTAGTAAGCTGAACATGGTGGAGATGTTTTCTTCAGGAAGGTGGAGGTTCTGTTTTGTGGCGGTACTCTGGGATGTGGTGCAGGATCCAGCCAGCAGGAGCCAGGAGGGCAACAGCAAACACAGACAAAATGAAGAAACTTTGCTGCAAAAAATGGAATAAACAAATAAACAGAAAAACACATCTGAATGAATAATCATTATTTTGCTGATTTAGGGAATGCGTTATAGGAGACCACACTCCTATCATCTCCTCATACAGAAGATCCTCACTTTTCACCAGTGTTGCAATAAAATAAGAAAAATCGTAGGCTACAGGTATATTAGGCATCTTCTGTTTTTTAATGAAAAAAATCTATATGCTATAGTTACCTGAAACAATTGACAGATGGCAAACAAACAAACAAATACATAAATTAAAGTTTATTTGATTAGGTATTATTATTTAGCTCCTGTTTAAACTTTTTTTTTTTTGTCAATGCAAAGCATCACCCAGTTATCTCAACTGTTATCTTAACTGTTATCAACTGTTATCACTCACCCCGGGTCCAATCTTGTTTTTTGGTGACTTGCTGTAGATGCTGGAGTCACATTTCTGGAAAAAACGCCCAGCCCTGCTGACAGTGACTGTCTGCAGAGCTCCCTTCAGAAAGACCTGCATCCCACCAGCTCTATGGATCAGCACCACTAAGTCTATGTTTACTGGATGCAGCCCCTGGGTTTCCTGCCGCAGGACTGCTGGACAGAAAATACATGTTTGCTTTCATATTTTAAAGACAATCTTCCAAACCCCGCCCGTTTTGTGGGAGGGGCCTACACAAAATACCGCCCATCTTCTGTACTAACTGTTCTTCAATGTCATCAATGAATGAAACAGTAGCTTTATCTATCATTGTGATCTTACATTATATTGTTTTTGCTTCAATGTAATTTGGACTGCAAATACATAAACTAATTAAGAGCTTGAACTTCTTTAACCTTGCAGGTGATGGACTAGTACAGCTCAAATTGACCTAAAACAGTAACTGTGTCATAGTTATTAATTTTGTTTTCTTCTGTGATGAATGTCTTGTGTGATTAACTTCCTGGTTTACTGCCCGGTAACCATGAGACAGCTGGCACTCTGCTTATTGTGCATTCAGGGCTGTGTCCAGTACAATGAGGTACAAATTACAAGAGATCTGATTAAGGAAAAGATTAAAGGGAGATAAAAGGGTAAACAGCTGTGTGTTCTGTCAGTTGTCAGTGTGAGCCGTGATATTACAGATCATTCATGTTGCCACTCACATAGAAGCTTGTCTTTTATGTTGGGACACAGCTTGCCATTCAATATCTTTAATGACAATCCCCCGTATACACAGTTGGTACTTTGTGTTTGGTTTATTTATTGGCTGTGTTTGGTTTGGTTATTGCTTTCATTATATTGTTTTTTTAATTTATAAAGTAGAAACTTTACCTAAGCATCAAAATATGAAATGTTGGGACCTAAAAACCAGAGCAAAGCCATCCTCAAATATTTAAGGAGGATGCTTAACTTTAATTGAAAGCATATTATCAGAATTCAAACTACTTGTCTACAAACGTTTTGGTTATTTAATCAGTTGTGTAAATAATTAATATTATCATGAATATTTATGAGGAATCGTAGGCCATACATTTGAAGCCACCTAGTGGACAGGAGAATTTAATAATGTGACGCTGTCGCCCTCCTATGGGAAAAAGAAAGAAAAAAAGAAAGAATTAAAAAAGAAAGAAAGAAAGAAAGAAAGAAAGAAAGAAAGAAAGCTGAATGATTTAATCTGAATATGATCTATAATGCGTTCTGAATAATAGGATAATAATCAAGTTTACATTATAAGTTACATTATTTTAAAAGGGTTTTATAAAGTACAAAGACGACTGGCAAGCATTCCATCACATTACATTTTGATCTCTTACCGATGCTGTACGTTCAAGTGTTGTTTATTTATTATATTTTATGGTATCTTTCAATGTTACTAAATCTAATCAGGAGCAACATCTTTTGCTATTAAACAAGTTTTAAATACATAAATACATACACAAAATAAACTACACAAAGGTAAAACACGTTCGCTTTTAATAAATGACCTTATTCCTCTGTCTCTTATGTGCTTATTCTGCGCTCGAGCAGATAGATGGCGTAGCGACATTGGTAACCGCGTCTTGACGCTTAGCCCTCCCCTCATTGTTTTACTGAATAAGAGGAGGCTCGTCACAACACTACATTAAATATTTGGACACGGGAAACTGAAAGCAAAGAGCACAGGCTCTGTTTAATGTGTTTTCTTTTCGGACAAGCCGTTTAAAAGCTCGTAATCGGGGAAATGGAGGACGGATGGTGTAACGTAAAAGTACTAGCAGCCTGCTAGCGCTTCATGTATGTGTGTGTATGTGTGTATAAACCCGGGACGCGCAGAGGCGTTTTACTCAGTAATACTACGAAAGAAAAGTGCGAGTAAAATTGCTCATCTAAGCAGAAATCAAGGAGTCTCTGGGTTGGATTTTGGCTCGTTTTATGAGCAAGAAGAGAAGAACAGCAGAAAACTTGACTCAGGTTTGGCTCAATACGTTTTTCCTCTTTTTTGCTTTGCTTGCTAATCTGACATAGCAACCTGCTGAATTAGCTGCATTTACAGTTGTGTTTTAAATATTACGATCAAAACAGTCACTGAGTGTTTATTCATAACGCTATCTACCACAAACTGATACAGCAACGTTGATTTGAGTCTTTCTGTTGAAACAATAAGCAAAGCTCAGTAATTATGATTAGCTTTCATGCTAAACCAGAGAAAACATTAATATCCCATAAGTACTTTAGTTTACTGTACAGAGAGGCTGAAAGAATGAGAGATGCTTGGTTTTGGAAACTTTTCATCCAAAGGGGATGTTAAGACCCACCTGAATGCTAAAGGCTCATTAAGCTAGGCTAGCTGAGTATGCGTAGTTTTTAGATATTACAGATGGTTTGCATTCATATCTGCGGACCCCTGAGAAACAGCGATGTCTAGTGCTTTAATATTCATAAGAATGAACTTGATCATAAAGCTCTACTGTGTTCAGACAGCTAAGACATCTGTAGCCACCAACATGTTGTAACCAGTTTCAAATATGTGACTCTTGATTCGGGAGATAATCTTTTTGGTTGTCAGCATAACGCATACTAATGAGTTCAACAAGCATATTTGCCTTGATAGATATTTTTAAAGAATTTGCCTTTCTGTGTGTGTTATATTCCCAATATTTTGCATCATTTATCAGGCCCTTTATGACCCTTTATTTGTTAGAAAATAGGCTACTGCACTGTGCCGTATTTTGGACCTTTTAGTTGAACAGGTCTTTAAGAAAAAATAGTGGACAGGAACAAATTCCCCTGCCTTCGTCTTTATACAACTGTGTATTTGTTTGGGAATTCTGGAAGTCATCAGGGTATAATTAGGCATTTCTTAACTGTCCAAAGTGGTTTACAGAGTCCCATCCTGTTTTGCCCCCTGACAGCTTGGAGAGTTCATTCACCTCATTGGTATCTTTCTGTTTCCCTTATGGAGCCTTTCGACTCCGTTGTTCCCGGGAGTTTGTTGTAAGATTGTGCTAATGAAGCATTGTTTTACAACCCAAATTGCTTTTCTCTGATAATGGAGATGGTCACACTGAGAATTAGTTCATGTTACAGGGAATATTCAATGATTTCAAGCGCTTTGGTTATCAGATTTCCCCTAAGCAAAAGCAAAGACGATGTAAGTTTGCTGATGGCCTAGCGCCTACCCATGAGAATCCAAGGTAAACATTTTAATGAAACAAAACTAAACCAATTCTGCGCTTCTCTGTCAGGCTCTATTGAGGCAGTGGTTTCAGTGATATAACTAGATCAGTCTGCATGTTTGTTGCTCGTCAACACAAGTAATTTAAGAAAGTAAAGTATTTGTGAAGACTAAAAAAATCAGTTTGTGGTTTCAGTCCTGCAAGGTGTTGTAAACATGTTATGACACTGGTGGATGTGGCTCTGTGTAGAACAGACTGTAGGGGCTTCCCCTCTTGTTTCATATTCTTGTAATATATGTCATCCTTTTCTCTGCGGTATTTATATGTCATCGTTTTCTCATGTGGCTGTGCCAACAGTTAACTTAGATGTACTTGTAATTTTGCCACAGTTCTGTGTCAAGAATTTTCACGTTATTATATTTTTCTTGTAGTTCTGGGAAGTTTGTTAACTGTGTCCTTAAGACCCAGTTGAACTCATTTCTACTATAACTTGACACTAGACACAGTCAGTCCATCAGGAATCATTATAAAGTTGTTGTGATGAATTATCCCACTATCTCTCAGTACTGTTTTGCAGCTTGCCTATGTAATGCTTGTACAGTGTAACTTGACTAGCTTGCCAACTGCAAATCTGTTTGTATCGATTAATGGAGCTCCAGGTACGATTGGAAAATAAGGTTCAATTGTGTATTTTGTTGTGTGTTCTCTTCTTATCCTAATAGTATTCTTAGTAGTAATCTTATTGTACTATTCGCAACAACATTATAATGGTAAAATAAAGCAATGAAACATTTCTCTATATACTTATGTTCAGTACAACAATATTTTGGCTCATTTGGCTTATGTATTTCAGACAGACAAAATTGGCTGTATTGTAAGGGCTATATCCTTTATTGGACCCCGCTGACATAATTATTATAATGGTTTGCTATTTTTTGCAACAAAAATGGGCTCAACAGTATGGATGGTCCAATGGTCTGGTGCCAGCATGAGAGAGATTTGAGATGTTTATGTGCTGTGTTGGTCCAGTGTTGCGTTGTTACTGCGGCACAGGCCCAACAACAATTTTTTTGAAAAGATAAACATTTTTCTGACACAATATATTACAAAACAATTAATGTATCTTTTTGTATTGTGCAGCCAATGAAGGCCAAGTAGAAAATTAAACTGCCCAACTGGGCTAGCAGTAAAAAAAATCTTTATTGTTGAGCTCTGAAAAGACAGGCTAGGCGACACATTGTTGTAGAAATCTGAATAAAATGTTTCTTTCAGT
The DNA here is from genome assembly GCA_036877625.1 of Ambastaia sidthimunki. Lineage (NCBI taxonomy): Eukaryota > Metazoa > Chordata > Actinopteri > Cypriniformes > Botiidae > Ambastaia > Ambastaia sidthimunki. The sequence goes on from JAZGTK010005254.1 coordinate 7,875, forward strand.
ACATGGTACATTTGAAGATCTCTGTAGTTCCACAAGCACACTGGCTTGACCTCTGGCTGCTGTCACTGGAGAGAGAAATTGGATGGGGATGGAAAGTGGGACATGTTTTCATTTTCTACTCCCCCTTGTTGTCCTTGGCAACCGCTTTTTTTCCCCCCTCTTAAAATGACAGTCTGACTCGGGTCCCAATATTTCACCTTGTCCAATGGGATGTTTGAGTTCTCAGTCACCTGGGACTTAAGTGCCCATTTCCTTTGTCTAGCCCTCATCATCATGCACTAATGAAACCCAGTACTGTGCAAGACTAAGACTGCAGCTGTGGCTTTTTTTTAAAGTGAGCTTGGTGTTGTTTCTGCACTCATTGTCATAGAAATGTCATTCCGCAGGTCTTACAAAAGTAATGTTGCATCATAAAAGGGATGCTCACTTGTGACTCGGAGGGAGTTTACTGTATTAGTTGCGGTGCAAGCATTTTGCAGTTTTAAAAGTGAAAACTACTGTGTGCGAATCTAAAAAATGAGGCACGCACCTGCGAGTGACAGCCGATCTTCAAACATCACATAAATAATATTATTCATGAGCAAAGCCTTCAATTTAGTACAATGTGTAAATTACATATCTAACAGAATAAGTGTGAGGTTGTTTTTGTGCACCTCAAAGCAGATTTATCGCTTGTATTGTTAATAATGTTAATAAATATTATGCACTCAAATTATTTTTACTGCTTTCTCTGTTTGGCGTAAAGTCAGCTAATGCAGCACAATTTTTTATCATTTTGCCTTTCAATTTGCTTTAGTAGGACAACATTACTTGAAACTGGGCCAGGGATTTGCATGGGTCTGAATCATTTCTTAGTCATTCGTTTAAAAAAAAAATTAATTTACTATTTAGTCACTTTGACCCATTTAATTTTATTGGGGTCACTTGGTTCAGTTAGGTTTTCATTACACAAGATGTTTGAGTAGCTTTAGATTTTAACTGAATGTTAGGAAAACCCATTTCCAACATGTGGAACCTCTGTTCACAATTAAGCTCAGCCAAAGAATAATTTTATTTGACTGTATAATGCTTTACAGATCACAGTAAAAATGTTCAAATAGTTATAAAAGTGAATTCGAATGTTCATGAACTTCTGATCTGGTCTAACAAATCTCTGTAATGTTTGTTAATGACTATAAAAGTATAGAGTGTAGTATGTTTTATTACAATATATCTTTCTTTAGCAAATGTTGATCATTTAGGAGTGACCAACAAAGTATGATCAGTCAGTAGTGCTGTTGTCTGTTGTTTTCATGTTGTCTACTTAGTGTTCCCAGTCAGAAATGTCCAACCCACTTAAACTAAGAGGCATAAGCGCTTTGAAAATGGAAAATGTTTGACATATCTGTTTAAGATGTTTTACTTTTGTGACCCACATTGAATCAAACACAGAAAGCACAACTAGACATTTTATGGACTTCATTCATTTGATACGAGCCTCAGGCTTGGGAGGATCCAAGGAATATATTCACCAAAAAAAACTGTCGTCATTTACCCATGATCATGCCGTTTCAAATCTGCATGACTTACTTTCTTCCATTAAACACGAGAGGAAACTTTGATGAATGTTGATGTTGCTTTTTTGTTCCTTCATGCGATGAAAATGAATGGTGATTTCGGCTGCCAGTCATTAACATTCTCTTGAGATCTTTTGTGTTCCACTCAGGAAAGTCGTATGAGTTTAAACAACATGAGTCGGTGATGAGAATTCATTTTTTGGGGCGAATCCCGGGATATTGCAAGTCTCTTGATGTTCAGATCCCATTCAGCATTACCTCTGTGGTTTTACATCACTGCTGTATAAGATCCTGCAGGCTTTTATTCATTTTAAAGGCATGAAATAGGGAAAAGTGGTTCGTTGGAGTGTGTGTTCATAAACCACAACTCACTGCTGGAATGCCCTGCATGGAGAGCTGCGGTAAGGGTTTTTAGATTCTCCTTCCTCGGCCCAGACAATGTGTTGTTTGCATATACAGAGTGTTTATGGGTGCCGTATTGAGCGATTAAAGATGCTTGATTAGTTTTCGTTTCGGTAGCCAATTGATTGTTTATTTTGTTCATTTGAAATGGTTTGTGCACACACACAATGGTGTGTGTGCAAAGTCAATTCTAAGTGTTACATATTAAAGAGGACCTGTCTACAAAGTCATTGCTAATTCTAGGTTAAAGCCTCAGGAGGGGTTACAAAACCACTTTACAAAAATGCTTTAATTTTTGACCGACAGGCTTCCTTACCGCATTGATAAGAGGCTCTTAGCGACCCATTTAAGGTTTTTGATAATGTATTAGCAGTCTGCTCCACATTGGGCTTCACAGAGATTCCATGTTCTGCTGAGATGATAGTGGAATCTTCACACTGTCAAACTCACTTAGACTCACAGTGACACACTGAGACTCCTGATCGTCCTTCTGACCACAGGCCACATCCTGCATGCATCCTTGTCTAATTTGTGATTGTGAGTGCGTAATGAGGAACACATTGTGTTTATTTACAGTAACACATCGCTTTTTTTTTATGGTAAGTTGCTGTACCTTGACAAAATGAATTAACGTGATCTCAGGTATCATGGCTGTTCTGCTTGTGTTCATTTCTCTGTCATAGAATACCAACAGGGTCTTTTATGTTCCGGTCTGGGCAAGTATTAAGATTTTGTTTTTTGTAATTCCTGCATAGTCCATTATTAACTGATGCACAGGCAGGCAAATAGGAGAAGCGAGGGTCAGAAGTAGCTCAAGGGTATTTTAGATGAAGGTGAAGTGTTTTGCTGAAGGCCACAACAGGAGCAGTTAGAAGTCCCACCCCACACAGACAGATCGAGTCCTACGATGAACCTATTTTCATAACTCTAGAAATCACAATGGCCCCCAGCATACCTCTGCCTCACGGTAATGAGGTATCATGGATACTGACTCATCTTAATGAGAACAAAATTATATGAACAGCCCTCGATTCTCCCAGCAAAGGCCTTCTTGCTTTCTGTTATGTTAGGCCTTTTGTCCCAAAATGAAGGCTACCTATATCTGGACTGGCATATCAGGTCACACTTAGCACAGAAATACCTCACAAAAGTCCCTCCTCAGGGAGGAAGGGAAGGTTGGACTAAACCGGCATTTTAGCCTCTTTTAGGCACAATATGAAAGCGTTGTCCATTGTGGTTGGAGCTTTTTTATATCCTTGTCCCAATTTTCCCTCTCTTTGGATCAAACTTTTAAACTGCGGACATGGTGGATGCAGATGTCAAATACATTATCATGCCTGTTCTAACTGTGTTGACTTATTTCTCTATAGCTTTTTCAAGAATAGCTAAAGTCTGGCTTTATAAATTCTTCTGTACGGTAAAGCAAGATACGGAACCAGCAAGCTGCAGGAGCCGATGTTTGTGTTTGAACAAGAATGGGTTTATTTATCTCTCTGTCGTACAACAGATAAGTTATTTCCCGTAATGGAGAATCACTGATTAATTCAGATCAGCAGGGCTTCAAAGCTTCAGCTGTCAGCAGAACACCAAAGTCTGGAGCCATGTTATCAAAAAGGAGCTTCCGAGAAAATTGGCGGCGGCCAAATCAAACACTTTAGTTCAGGTGTTTGTTGAAACTGTAGCTAAAACGGTAGCTAGTTACAAATAAAGGATGCCATTAAGTAAGTTAATTCATCTCTGTTGCATTCATTTCTCTACATTATGGCACAGAATGTGCGTTTAAAGAGAAAAATGGGTTTCGATGGAGTTCACATTGCAAATGTTGTTTCACATCTGGTTTAGATTTGGCATTTTGCCAGCGCTTAAGAACCCCACACAGGGTTCATTCAGCCATAGTTTTGCTTAACATTGTCTCAACGTGTTGAACAAGTCACATTTCATTAGTCAGGTATTTAAATTAGGATACATTACATTTGTATAGATTAGCGGATTCATAATGCTGTGACAAGGAATGCTATGAGCTCTGTTTGCCTCACCCTTCCTGTGTTGAAGAAAGCATGTCTGCCTCTCTTCCTTCCCGACCACACACCAGGTCTGACTGACGCATAGGCAAATCTCTCAGCATTGTTGTTAAAGAAACAGTGGGCTAACCACAGCAAAGCTGTGTTCCACTGTCACATCATGTGGTTCAATCCAACAGTTTGTACGATCTGGGAAATCCACACCATCCCCCAGCCTCTTTTTCTCATCTCCTCCTCCATTCATTCATGCATCACTCGAAGGGTCATAGGCTGAGTCTACCGGGAGTGCGAGCTGATGAAAATCTTTTGAAAAATTGAACAGGGACGGTGTCTAGCCGAGACAGGGGACGTTTTTTTCAGTTTCCCGGTTTCACTTTGATATCTTTTCTAACCCAGTGGCCCAAGTAAAAATATTTGGATAGAATGGAAATTGATTCATGTCGGAAACACCTGAGGGCGATCTTTAACTCACAACAGATATTTAGACTAATTAATATTGACGATGGTATTGCGCCAGCCTCATTCTTGTTGTCAGCTAAAACGGCAAGGGGCGGTTTTCAAGTATTAACCATAATCCTTGAGTCAGTGAGGTGGCAGATTGCTGTATTGATCAGTGGGATTCTATCCTCTGTTATCGTTCGTCCAAATGTGTAACGCCACCGTTTACCTCAATCACTGTGATTGGATAATCCCAACACCCTTAAGCTTGGTGCATTGCTGTTTTCCGTGCATCATTGGATTTATTTATGGAATGTTGTACCATTTTAACACCCTCCATTTTAGATTTTGTTTCTTTAAACTGAGACGATACATTTGAGAAAAGTCTGATATCCTGAAGAATGAGCTTCTGTCTCTTTGACACGCAGTCATGGCAAGATAAATCAAATGATTTTAAATATTTTATGGCCACACAGTACATGATCTTTTTTTATTTAAATCTCCAATTTAAGTAGTTTCATGTCATCACATTTCCACTGCGGACTGACAAAGAAACCACTGATACTTTGCATAAGAACAGTTCTGCATTATTTAAGATCGCTTATCCAAAAATGAATGAATGAATGAATGAATGAATGAAAAGAATAATGACAGTGAAAAGCTTTGGCTTATGTGTTTGTCAATTCTTTCCCTGACCGCTGTGGCCCTCGAATAATGAACAACATCATCAGTCAGGATAAATCCATATTAATTACTTGAAATTCATGCCAAAGACAGGTCTCTCATACCTCATTTATTAATCTGGGAATTTCAAGATATTTTTGAGCTTTTGTTATAAACCTTCGCTCTGTCATATCTTTTATTAAAAGAGGAACATTTTTCAGCTGTCTGAAACATTAAAGTGACCTAATATTCCTCCTTTTTTGTTTTTTGCTTGGCAACAAATCAGAGATGCCAATGCTGGCATCTATAAAAGGCTGCTGGAACGTGGCCAGGTCCCACTGAAAACATCCCATTGTCTTGTGCTGGTCTGACCTTTTAAGACCTAATTAGATGTTTTTTATGAAATTGTATTTGCTGAATTTCACATTTTGTGGAGGGGTTGTGGGCAGAGTATGGTTTGAAGCATTCCTCAAGCTCTCTCTGGAAAAGGGTGAGTCTTGTCTATAAAGGCACTGCATCTCCTCATGAAATGTCTTATCAGGAGAAGCAGGACAGTTTAGAGGACTCACCGTCCTTCAGGAACACCAGCACATTCCAGTGAAGTTATGCATGTAGCAAATAGCTTATGTCATTGTAAGTCACCGGGTGCATATATACTCACTGACTATAACAAACACCCAGTGTTTAACGTGCTGACAACCGATATTGTGAATGGCAAATACAAATTGATTGGTTAGCTTTGATTTTACTCTGTTTGGTCCAGCTCGGATGCTTAAAGCTTTGTAGCAATTCAGTAGGAAAGCAGTGCAGGGTGGACCAGGCGACCTGCAGCTGGCTTGGTGTGGCTTGGATCGGTGCATGCTCATTAGTTTCACATAAGCCAGACCGCCACCACTCACAGGAAGCTGCCATGGGGTGCCTGTGACCCCTCCTGTCTGAGAGAACTACAGACACCCTGAAACAGAGGGTCTTTTATACCAGTGATTTTCAATGGACATTGCTTATGCTCAGTGGTCTGGTAAAGTGTTGTACCCTAAACACATTTAACTTTCTCTCACACTGTTTTAGCTCTCATTCTACCTTGCAAACTCAATTCAATTGGCATTCACAGATGGAAGTGGAGGTCATTTGGGAACATGTTTGTACTGGATTTGAATAGGGTGGCATAGGGTTTGTCCAATTGCAACAGAAGGGAAATGGCACACTAAGACATCCTACAATGACTGTTGTTCTTAGGTCCTGGATGCAGAGCTATGTGATTTGAAAAATGAGAGTGACGTACTGGTCATGTGAGCCACATCCCCCCCCAAAAAACTGCACTTTTAATGGTGTGCTAAGTTGTTTTGTGTAATGTTTTACTCTGTATGAAAATCTTTTTAAATATTGCAGTGCTGGTTCATGTCTAACCACAGGGCCAGATTTAATCTAAGTCCACAAACACTCACCATATGGGACACACCCTGTCAGAGTGATGATGTCAGACTTTTTAGGGAGGAGAATCCACACAGACAACCCTTGTGATTTATTCAGCTATATCTATAGCTATGCTTTTTATTGCTTTTCTGCAATTTTCTGTATTGATTTTGGGGAATAAATTGTGGAATGTATTGAAACATGGACAGTTCTAGTTTTATCGGTAGCTGAAAGCAATGCATAATAAAATGTTCCAAAAAATTAATAATAAAAAGACACACATGGGGGAGGGTGTGTGTCCAATTTTATGAATGACGCACATTCCAGTTCTGCAGAAAATTCCCAGGACACAGATATAGCCCAAAATGAACACACATCGCTGTGTTTCAGTAGTTTGCCGACTGTTTCAGACATTAAGAGCCTATTTAGGCAGCCCGTCTAAAACAGGTGCTTCCTTGAAAGACTGACCTTTTTCATCAAGCAGACTCTGAACTTCTAAACCTGAAAAAAAACCTTTGTGCTTAACATTGATCATGGATCAATTTTCCTATTCCACCAGAGTCAAATCAAGAACCAGCCAGAGGCAGCTACAAGGAAAACCACATCTTGGAATTGATAAACAGCTATTCAGGTTGATTTATGTGACCCAGTTTGAGGTTTCAGATGCGTAGGGCACAACATTTCCCAACATTTCGGCTTCTTTTTTGTTTGCTATTTCAGCTCAGCTCAAAGGAAATGCTCAGTTTCTGAAGCTATAAATCTCATTTTGGGAGAAAGTCCACCTGGACAGGCAAAAAACTGGAGGTGCATTAGGAATTATTGATACTTTCTCCTGCAGCAACATTGCAGAGGCTCCCTATTGATTTGCCTAATGTGGCAAAACTGCTCCACTCTCCTGCCTGCTTACATAACTGCTGTCTGTTTTAGAGCCCTGGAGCTCTGCAGCATTAAATAACTGTTCATTTATTCCCTCCCCGTTCTTGTCGCTCATGTTGAGAGACAGTTGTTGTATTGGATACTGCAATTATAATTTTTTACAGCGGAGTGCTGTTTATAATGGACCCCCCCCATATATATACACACACACACAGGGCTTATCTTCAGCGAACATTTTCTGTGCCTTATTAAACAACTGCAAAATGTGCCGTGACTTCACCTGATGGAGGATTTGGCAGCGCTGAGCGAATACAAATTCAGCAATATACATCAAGTTTTGCGGTCGTTGTAAATTTGCGGTAATTGTAAATTTGATGTGTTCTCCAGCGGCTGTCTAGAAGGCTGCCTGTTTACCCTTTACTAAACTGATGAAATATGTGATAAACTGTTTTTCTGCTTTGTGGCTCGGTCTCTAAAGAGTTTGTTTTGGCTAGAGCTTGTCACATTTTTAAGGTTAGAATATAACATTTAGTCTCTTGTTTTCAGGATTGTAGGCTTACCGGTGACATGAGCTGTTGGAGTGGTGACACGAGCTGTTGGACAGATGGACGTGTTTTTTTCCTCAAGAGATTATACGGCTTTATTATTTATTGTTAATACCAACAGGATATCAGCTAGACACAGTGTGTTATAAAATAGCACAGAAGTGTAGCCGCATCATAACAAGGTGAAGGTCAGAAGTTAAATGACAGCCCCTTTCTTGCCCAGTAGACTTCTCTCGATTGTCTCGTTCGTCCCTGGGAATTAACGCCACGAAACTTTGCTGACAAACAGCAGTTCCTTTTGTTTTCATTGAACGTTCAACATCAAAGTTACCGCATTAAAACTGCTGCTTTGATGTTGAGGACATTCCAAACACTGCATGAAAGAGACAAAACTCCAACCGTAGGCCCACAATTACACGTGCGGCCCCTCAGAAGACACTGCGAGCACAAACGTAGACCTTGCGTGTCTTTGTTTGCCTCGACTGCAGGGTTGGTAATGACAGAAGAGTTAGAGTAATCTGATATCCCTGTTCCATTAAAATGGCACTGGAGCCATTGGATGGCTGTGGGATATAAACCACACATCATGTATTACGAGTTTTAAAAACCTATTTTAACATCTCAGATTATTTATTCCAGTGTCATCACTGGCTGATTTGATGCAGTGGTTAAATGTTATTTAAATATATAGTATAACAATCTAATTTTATAGCAATCAATTACAGCATGGAACAATTCCAAATCCCAAAGAGTACTGACAGCCTTGTTGGAGGAAACAGGACTCTGGGGTTTCATAAACGACTTGATCCAGTGTTAGTAGAGTGGGGCAGGGATATGTATTAATAGAATTTACATTAAAACACTTTTTACATACACACATTTTTAAATAATGCTGTACATCCAAAACAAGCAGAGATCTGTGTTGCTAAATTAATTTGTTTCTGTTTAATACATCGTTAAATCAAGGTCGTTTCTACTCCAGCTTCACACTGGCGTTCTCAGCAGCGTGATAAACAAAACAGTTGAATTTTGAATAAATTATACACGGAAAGCAAACAGCGTGGCGACACTGTAACGCTGCCAATCAACAAAGCTGTCACTGCGTGTTTACAGTTTCACATGACACGTTTGAGCCTTGCTGTTTAGCGCTAGCTCACTGACCATACGCAAATAGTTATGGACTGCGAATGCTCTTTTTATAATTAACAAGCTGTGCACATGACACAACAAATCGCTGATGTCATACTTATGTACATTGATAGATTGTGCTGTGTATTGGTTGCTGCCCTCTGTAAGCAAACAGAGCAACATAAAATAATCTCATGATATCATAAATGATGCTTTTGGTTTAGATTGTAAAGCTTCTTTTTGAGTGTTAGGTGGTTTTGGCCCTTATTTCTTGGGTCACTGCAAAGAGATAAAACTTACACTAACCATTTGTTGATCAGATGATTTAATAAATGAATGTGTATTTACCACGCAGTCTATGCACACAATGGTCAAACATTGCGGAAACACGTTGTATATGAAGCTATGGAAGCAATTGAAATCCTGCATTCTCCACTTTTTTTGATTAGTTGACTAGCTGACTTTGACTAGTTTTGATCGTGGCAGCTGCCATCGTATTTTGATTGTGTATAGCCCTATTATAGATACAGATTAATTCATTTTACGTTATAAACGTAATTGCTTTTGAAAACAGTTTTCTGTAAGTTACCAAAAGCTGCTTCTCTGTCTCGTCTGCCTTTTTGCTGACTGCTCTGTTCTGGCTGGAAAAGTGCTTTTTCTTTTCCCCCACCCTCGATGTCACAATGTTAGGCGTTTATGTCTTTCTAAACTGTTGCGGGCTCCCTCTGAGGAGATCCCAGCGGCACAAGGTTGGAATGTAATGTGAAACATAAATAACTGGATGGAACAATAGTTCTTCATCTGGATACAGCAAAACCCAACCTTCCACCTCCCCAAGAAAATACAAATTTGACCATGAAATAACAGCATTTAGTTTGTTGCCAGTTCAGTTCAAAGAAAGAGGTCTGGTATTCTAGAAATTATGTGCCGATCGGTGTGAACTGGCAGGCTCGAACCCTCAAGGCCAAAGTAAGGTCACAGGCCAAAGTTGGGAGATTAGAGAGAACTATAAGGAGAAGTGAAGCACTACAGACATTGTTTAGCTAGAGTAAACAAGCCAGTTGTGCTTTTATGTCAGATTGCATTAGGCTGACATCAGTGGGTGGGTTTAAATAAGTCCAAATCCTCCAGCAGTATTCTAATGGCCTTCAAAAGCTGAAGTAAACATCAAAGCTCTGAGATCTGATTTGTTTGTTTGTATTGTTCTTTTCATTTGTCTTTTCAGATTAGAAAAATGAACAGTTCAATGTCATTTTAACAGATAATGAGAAGTAAAAAGAAACAAGCTCATTTTTGTAAATTGAATCAAGATCAGATCAACACTTGATTAATCGCTTGTGCTTAAAGAAATCATTAAGGCTCATCAATTCTTTTTAAGTTGTCGAGTTTCTGTTTGGTAATGAAAAACTTGATGCTTGTCCAAGTTTTAGGACTATCTACATCTCGTTGACTCTCTCCCTCTCTCTCCCTCTCCCCTAGGAATGACTGACATAGCTGCAGTGTCGCCACATTCGTATAGGTCTGATTGAGTTGAGCAGTGAGCTAGTCAGTGCATCAGCGCTCCGACGGAATGATCCAGCAGGGTGACTAAGTGGAGGAAGAAGGAGGGAGAGGATGGGTGTGAATGCCTCCAGCTACCCTCACTCGTGCTCACCTCGATTCGGGGGTAACCCACAGACCCAGCAGACCCTCATAGGTAAACTTCCTGAACTGTTCTTTCATTGTTTAGACATTTGCAGTTAATAGTAGTGCAGTAAATCTGTTTGATAAATCCAATATGGTGTTTTCAACACAGAATTAGAAGCATTAGCTCTTCCTTGTGGCAGTTCCAAAATCTGCCAACACCCAGGGTTTCAAGATGGACAGCCTGAAATAAACTTGTTGTTCCATATTTTTGGCTTTTAGTTGCATTCATCAGCAGTGCAGTTTGTGCAGCTTCTGAATTCGTTGTAATCACATTGTTCCTCTTTGACTAGCATATTAAATAATTCTGCATGTTTTTAACAAAACTATAAGCATGCTGAGATTCAGTTTTACAATACAGAGAAAAAAAATCTCATTAATTTTTTTTTTTACCAGCTGGTACAGTTTTTTATAATCTTTCACTGTAACATCTTGTCTGTATTCATTTATTTAAAGGCTTGGAAATTGTATTACAACTGTCAGCAGTAGCTTTGAGTCTTTATTTTTTGAAACCCACAGAGTTCTGGATTTAACTGCATATTTTGATGTGCATATTTTCATGTCCTTGCTGTCTGTGAGTTCAGTAAAATAACGGTGCTTTCAAAATGCTAAACTATGCATGACAGTGGACCTACGATGAGAAATGGAACATTGGATCGAAACGTGAAACGTCGTCAGGGAGATTAGCAATGCTGGGGAGGACATTAGATGACTTCATGGTTTTCCTCTCTGGCAGGTGAAAATTTAGAGATTTAGATGGGAGGAAAAGTTTAAAGTGGTTTGTGGATGCATTCTTTCCATTAGAAACTGGAATTGTTTATGCAGTGTTACGTCAAAGGCTGATCTGAATATGTGTAGCATGCGCTTCTAAAAATACCAGATGAAACTCATTGAATTTATGTTTGAATCTCCATACATTTTTAAGAAGTCACAAAACATTTATAAACACCTTCCCAAAAATCATCTCAGTTTTCTCAGTTTTCCAGAGGATAAATCTCTGGTATTTTTCAGTCTCATCATGTTTTATGCCTAATTCTCTTGTACAGATGCAATTTCAGGAGTGCTTTTTAGTAGTTCCATTTAAGTGTAATTTTTAGAGTTGCATTGCATTCCATTTTCCTCTGTCTGTCCAGTGTCATTAGGTCAAATTTATTACAAATGCTTCCAAAGAAAACGTCCTGTGGTTCTGCACTTATTTGGAATAAACTTCAATGATAAAATCAGCAGACGCCACAATGAAAAATGTTTTTGCTGACAAGTTTTAAGGTCTTCAATCTGTTACAAAGTGTGCTTCTTCTGTCCCCAGGCGCCTCCTATGCACCACAGGGTTATGGCGTTGAATCCAAGCTTTATAGCCTAGAACATGGCCCTGATAAACCTCAGGACAAGAAGAAAAAGAGCTCTGGTCTGGCAACCCTCAAAAGAAGATTCATTAAGCGGCGTAAGTCCAGTCGGTCTGCTGATCATGCACGTCAGATGCGTGAGCTCCTCTCGGGTTGGGATGTGCGTGATGTTAATGCCGTGGTGGAGGAGTATGAGGGCACGGCGTCGCTTAAAGAGCTTAGTCTGCAGGCAGGCCTGGCCCGGCCTGAGGCTCGCACCCTGCAGCGGGATTTGGCCACCCTTTATCAGCACAAATACTGCACTGACGTGGACCTGATATTCCAGGATTCCTGCTTTCCAGCCCACAGAGCTGTTCTGGCTGCCCGCTGCCCGTTCTTCAAGACTTTGTTTTCATCATCACCAGGTTATGGGACAGAGGTGTTGTTGGATGTTGGCACGGCAGGCATGGACGCACCCATGTTCTCCTCGTTGCTGCATTACCTCTATACGGGTGAGCTGGGCTCAGAAGATGCAAGGCTGCAGAATGTGGATGTGCTAGTGAGGCTGAGTGAGGAGTTCGGTACACCCAACTCTCTTGAAGCAGACATGCGAAATCTCTGTGAGCACATGCCATATTTTGACTCTCTACTTAGTTTCTCCTCTGACTCAGAGTTGGTGGAAGCTTTTGGAGCTGATGGACCTGCTCCAAGTGGCGTGGGAGTTGGAAATGTCGGGGTAAGCCACAGCTCACCCGATGAAGAGCTGAGAGCCCACAAGGCCGTGCTCTCAGCCCGCTCGCCCTTCTTCCGCAATCTGTTGCAACGGCGCATCCGCTCGGGGGAGGACATCACAGAGCGCACTTTGCACACTCCCACCCGGATTATCCTTGATGAATCCATCATTCCTAAAAAATATGCCCGTGTGGTCCTGCACTGCATGTACACTGATGTAGTGGACCTCTCTCTGGTTCTGCGTGGGAGCCCCTCCGAAGGCAGTCTGGGTGAAGTTCAGGCACTGGTGGCTGGGAGAGGGTGCATGAGCAGGGCGGAGGAGGCCATGGAGCTCTACCACATTGCTCTGTTCCTGGAGTTCAGCATGCTGGCTCAGGGTAAGTTTTAGACTCGTCTTATACACTATTTTAAATAGATTTTTCTCTGTATGTTTTTGCTGTCTTTTTTACCCTCTCTTTCCATCATTTCATACTCCTTCTGCTTTGTTTACTGCCTGATTAATTCACAAGCTGTCAAAGGAAGACTGGAGGAACAGGGTGCGGTTGCTGTAGTTTATTCACCTCATGTTGGGAATATTGTTTTTGGGAGAATCCCATATGTGCCCAACTACAAAACACTGTAACCTTTGCTCTCCCCTTAACCTCCTGGTGCATTTTATCCCATATTAATAGAATTATTTTGGGAGATGTTTCTGTGGCCAGGACAATTTTTCATTATATATTGAATAGTTGTTATATTTAATGTGTATTTATATGTGTGTACTTGCTCTGCAATGGCTAACAAAGGGTACTTTTACTTTTAATTGTATTGATTAATTAATTTATTTAGAGCAACATGCATTTGGTTAAACACAATCAGATTTGTCAAATAGATTCAGAATGTTTAATGGAAAAGGTACTTTGCAGTAAATACACCAAAATGACAATAACACAATAACAGTACAATATGTTCCAGTATTACAGTGCATATTAAATACAGCAATATTTTAAATTAAGTGATCGAAAGAGATTCATAATTTGAACTGAATCACAGAAATAAATTGAACCGGCAAACTCTCCTGGTGAAATAAAATGAGCCGTACTCCTAGGAGGTAGAAATAATTTCATTGAGTAGTGTCCAAGTAGATCTTCATAGTAATTTCCATCTAATTCAGCACTGCCAGCACCAGGCCTTTTTTATCAGCATCAAACCTGCAGCCTAATTTTAGGTTTTGATTGTAAAGAAATCCACTCATCAGAAGCAGCACGTTTTCAAGCTTTGCTTGTATGCGTTTGTCTCATCAGTCACTATTGTGAGTGGGCAGTTAATCTGTTTATGTCATAATATGATTGGCTACAGCTGTGCTCTGCTCAGAGATGTTTTCAGAGGGATGCCCATCCTTCCGATTACTTCATCTGAACAGCAGCGTGTCGAACACTGCGCTCTGCTGCACAGGTCTGCAGCGTCCGTGTCAGGTGATTCTCGCGACCTGTTGGTCAGAGGTGGTTTGTAACAGATAGTGATCAGATTCGGCCCTGTCAGCATAACCCAAAGATGAGCTCAGTGGGGCTTGTTTTCTTCCAGAACATGCTGTGCTGCTTGCTGTCGAACGCAGACTGTCTTTTCCATTTTATTTCTTAGTGACATGAAACATATGGCAATTAAATACAAATGGCGCATGCAACTTTCCTTTGATTTAATTTTTTTCGAAAAACAAACTTATCTGATTATTCTCCGAAAGCTTGTCAGCTGCGACTTCTGCAAATTTTCGACAGTTGTTCTTGCGATTGGAGATCAGAAAGTCGCCTGTCTGATCTGATTACTTTATCTGATTGCTCCGATTACCTTATCTTTGCAACAGTGAACTTTCTATCTTTATTTTAATTCAAATTGCCACAGAATGTTCAGGTGATTAAGGTCATTTGTTTGTATTCTGCATTTGCAAAAACTGCTCAATTCGTCGCAGTGTCCTGGGGTTGTGTGCGATTTTTCTGTTGAGTGGCTTTTACCGACTTCATTGTATTTATTAGTTTTGTAAGGGGTGGTCAGTCCTCTGTCAGTCAGAGAAAGCCCTAGAGAGATCGCTCGGCACTGAAAACAGGCAATCAGTGAGGTCATTTCAGTACATGTGTGTTGATGGCCTCTGGTGGGAGATGAACGTG
>JAZGTK010005255.1:0-22794 GCA_036877625.1 Ambastaia sidthimunki
GACACTGCAAAAGCTCATTGATATGTAATTGACACTAATGTAGGTCAGTGAGGTTTTTGAACACCCTTGAGGCATCTATCCAAATAACTTCCTCCCTAAACATGTCTCATTTTCAGCGCGTCTTCACGTCCCATTTTTGTTTTACAAACATGAATCTTTCTGTTATCCTAACCCTAAACTTCAAAATATACACAGTTGTTGTAACATATTAAGATATGAGCATGTACTGTATAAACAGAACAGGCTGAGAAGAAAATATTAGTTCATTCCGTAACACACCCATATCTTAGGAGAGCCATCTGCATTGTGTCAACCACAGACCCCAGTCAAGCTAACCAAAACACCTGCGTTCCAATCAATGGCTGATTTAGCATGAATAATATTGTAATGTGTGAAAGGAGCAGGGCAGCCCTCCTGGTCTCCTGCAGAAAGAAAGTTCACACAGGGCAGATGCTTTGAGCAGCAGATGGATACAGGGTTGATTAGCCTCTAAAGAGCTCAACCTGTTTGGTGTCTTGGCCAAAATTCTGGATTTTTTTGTGCCCAATGAGTCACCACAGCTACTCAGCTAGTTGTTGTTGATGTTTTTCAGCTTTTTGATGATGCGATGCAGATCTCAGTCTTTTTGCATTTGTTCTGTAAGAATTGAACACACATCCCTCCTGAAGCTGAAATATTTGTTGAACGAAGAAACGTTTTAGCAGAAATTACATGTTCATCCACTTCAAACTGGATATTATGACTCTCTGGTGTGCAGTGTCAGTTTGACCAGATTAATGGTTAAAACAGATATTTCTCAATGATAAATGCAAACAGAAGCATTGTGTTGTTTGAACACACACACAAAATATTGAAATCTCTGTGGGAATGTTTTGTCCGGTATCCAGTGAAGCAGGTTGTGGTTCTCGCTTACTGTACTTTTGCACGAGACAGGAGTTCAGTGTAACACATGCTAGTTTTTTCTGTGGTCCTACAGTGGGACACTAGCAAACATGTTAATTTAGCCTTGATTGATATATTCTAATGGTTCAATTGTCAGTTTGAAAACGTTCAGAACATACATCCTGGTATGTTTACGGTGCAAAATAACTCCTTGGACAACTATATTGAACTACATAATTTATTTTTTAATTATCTCTAGTCACGACATAATTCCCAAAGTTAATTTGCATAGTTTAAATAAATGTCACACTAAACATATATTGATAAATAGTGTGCAGTGTAGGTTCTACTTTGCAGAAAAAACAATTCCGTGCAAAACATACACTTAATCCATACTGACACACATGCACATACGCTACTGGTGTGACGGCTATCTTGGGAGAGGTTAGCGTTCATGAACACACACACACTTGGCTGCAGTACCAGTGGTGTCCAGAGACGTGTTTTAAGTTGTACACAGCTGTGCTAAGTTTAAGGGTCTGGTGTTTAGGGAATAACATGTCAGATGCAATAAACTGAATCATGGAATTTAAGGAGGTAAATTAATCTAGGCAGGTCACTTCTAATGACCTTATTGCACATGCCATTCAATCAAACCTGTCCTACAATATAATTGAACAGGAAATGATGTCACACACACACACACACACACATACTGCACCTTAGATTAAAGTCACATATAAAATGTGTAGATGCTGTATTTACGGTATAAGAGGCTGAATTTATAACTGTCTTCTGGTGAGTTTCATTTTCTTATCACATTTGACACTGGAATCACACTCCACAGTATAATTCCTGCCAATTTATTATGTCATCATATGCATATAATTCCCCATGCATCTATTTATTGACTCTCCTTATGCACATAATGTCAGTATTATGTCATACTGCCATATGTTTTATGTTTAAGCATATGTTTTTGGTAAGCATTAGGCTTTGCACATTTGTAAATCTGTCCCAGCTGTTTATTTATTAATTAATCTAATAATGTTGTATTATGTCTGAATGTCTGTGACTGAGAGCCTCAGTCCTCATTCACTGTCACTGTATAGAAAAAATACCTCATACCTCATGGTAAAAAATACCACCTCTACCATGCACTGAGGAGATAAGAAAACAAGATGGCTAACTCCAAAAACAAACAGGCTGACAAAATACAATATCTGCAGAGTACAGCGAGCAGAGAAGCTACTGACACATACACAAAACTTGTTTTTAAGGTTGGACAGGGCAAAATGTAGTAAGAATGAAAGCATCGTCAAAAGTTTATCAAGCCAAGACAAACACAAACAGATCACTGAGCTCATTGTTTAACCAACTTATTTGTAGAATATTTTACAGCAGTTCTGGTCTGGTCCTAATCCCATTGGACAAAATCTGAGCTATACAGATATTATACTTTCTGTTGGCATAACTGACCATGCTGTGATAAACGTGACAACACCTTAACTAGTTTGATGTGTTTGAATACAAAACTTCCCATAATTCTAAGCCCTCATACCTACAAAATTGCATTAACGTCTTGTTCTCTCTCTCATTTGCTCAGCTTTCCTCTCACCTCTTGACCTGACCACAGGAAATTCTTCCCTTACAGCTGATCGTCCATTGGAGGAAGTGCGATTTTCAAAGAGGCTTGTGTGAGAAATTTCAGTCTTCAAAGGGAATGAAGGGGAAATGAAGAGAAAAAGAGTGAAAGCATGTTGGATGAGGCAAATCCTGTTTTAAAGAACTCTGCATGTTGTTTGTTGTTTTTGGCATCTAGAGTGAAAACTATTCGACAGCAGAAGGTGCAGATAAAGAGAGAGATTTTTGACCCGGAGTCTTCTGGACCCCCTTCATGTTACTGCTATATATATTAACACCAACACAGATGAACTCGCTGTGGGTGAATGAACTCAACGAACCTTTGAGGCATTGTAACAAACTAAAATAAAATGTATGCAAATAATGACCTGATTTATCCCTCAAAGAAAGCCGCCATACAGTTCCAGAAGACTTAAAGTATATAAAGATATAAAGTAACATGGACTTTTAAAATGGTACTTTTAAGTTTTTTGGATAACTGAATTTTTTATTTTTTAGAATTTTTTTTTTATCATTTTATCATATTTTTATTTATATTTTTATATCTTTCAAAGGGGTCATTCTATTCTATTTAATTCTATTCTATTATTACTTTGTGATTGGGTGGGCTTGGTTATTCAGTTATGGTTCGAGTTAAAACTAAATAATTATCATTTACATCATTTACTAAAGCTTTCTGATGTTTAGAACATTTTTACAGCTGTTTTTCAGTAAATGTAAATCTTTTTGAACATGGGACGCTTTTAATTCTAAAAGTTACGGTGTTGTTTAATTTTAAAAGATTATGGTCTATTTGATGTATCATGACTCTGTCCCTTTAAATGCCATCCTAGCATACAGACCAATCAAATGCCATGAATGCGAATTAGTCCTGTAATAAACAACTGCCAGCTGATTCATACATTCATCCTTTGTACCTCTGACCCAACAGAGGCATTTCTCACCAATGAGTGATGAAACCATCAAAACCACTTTAGAACTTCAAATGCAAAACAGAGGCAGTAACCACCAATGAGCAATTCTGTCAATGCCCTCATTAAAGACAAACACTGTCTTATAAAAGTGTTTCATTGTTACTTTTCAAAGACAGAAAACCAAAACTACAGAACAAAAGCCCCTCATGAGACATTCCAGCTTGTGATTGTTGCTTTCAAACGAGATCTAGAGGCTTCAGGAAGACTCACACTTTTTATAGGCTTGTATAATGAGTTCCTCAGTTTTCTGGACAAATGCTGAAAACTCCCTAATCGTGAAACAATAGAAAATCTGCGTGATGGAGGAGAAAAATGCACGGCTCAGCATTTTTGAGGATGCTCAAGTGTTCACAGCTGGGGGTGAACCACGAAACCCCCTCAAGAAACAAGATCTGACTCCTCAGAGTCCAAAATCAGATGAACTGTGAGGAGAGAGAGAGCAGAAAAATGACAAGTGGGGGAAAATGTCCTTGTTACATTATCCGAATTTCACACTTCCAACAAATCCAAATATTCCAACAAATATCCAAATATAATTTATACTGTGGGACTCAAGCTTCTAGCTGAGAATAACCTATTCTATGATTTGAACATCTCAGTGTGAACCTGATCAGATTCTAGTTGACACGTCTTGATCAAAAGTACTTTTTATTTCTTTATGTGTAAAACTTGTCAAACAAACAAAATACTGAATGTACCTTTAAAATGTATTGCAGTTTGTGTTCTATAGGTTAATAATGTTTACGGCCTACAAGGTCTATGAATGTTGTTCAGCCAGCATCTTGGTGTAAATACTTTAGTAATACAAGATGAGTTTAATGTCAAGAAAATAAAGAATCCAGCACAATCCCCTTTCATCTGTTCATACTTCACCCACCACCAGCTGGTAATTAAATAAACATCCTCAGAGTTTATCTGAGGACACCACGTGTGCTTCTAGTCAAGGGTGGCTCTTACATTTTAAACAGTTGGATCTGAGGATAACATAACACACTTCAGCTGAAAGTGTTATTGCTCTGAGCTCCATCTATTGTGCTCTTGAATCCAAGCCAGTACATACACATCTTTGTTATTTTATATTCTAGTATAATTTCATAAAACATCTGGATTTTTCTGATCACTCATGACCTTCTCTTAGCAGTGACCCACAGAACAAAAGCAATCGCCATTGAGGTGTCACAAACCTGTTAAAGTACGTTCTCCATGCGTCATGTTTGAAACGTTACAGCAACGCTTCAAAGAGAGAAGCTTTTAATGAGTAACAGGTCCTTGTTCGCTCACGGCCATCTTGGAATGTTTGTTTAGAAGGATGAGCCAAGAGTGGCCAGCTGCTTTCTTTCGGGAACAATATGAGAATCCTGGCCATCTGCTTTTCATTTAAACACTCTCTCTGTTACTCCAGCCTTCATCATTTAGATCTTATCCAGCCCTCCTTCATCACACACACTCCAACTAACACAAACGCACCAGGTAAATGTATCTATACTTTTGCTAAGCGTCTGCCAGTATCACCATCAATCTACCTCTTTCTCCACCATGATATTGGTTCACATATAAAAAGTAAAATTCTGTCATTATTCATCCACTTGTGTTGAATGTTTTCCATAGAACAACAAAGTCTGTTTTTGCTGATTCATAAGCTGGCAGAATAAACACAGCGAAAGCATCTCAAAAGTGTGTCTGTATGACTCAAAGGTTCCTAAAGTCATACGACACCTTTTTCTCATTATTCACAGATAATGTTCTGAAAATCGTCTAATGTGCATTCAGATTAATAATGCCACATCATGCATACTGAGTTTGTGCATGTGACGTAACTCACCGTGATGATTTTAAAGTTTCTGCATTCCATGTTTGGAAGTAAATAATAACAATTTTATCTGTGTATCTCTGTAATTAAAAAAACGTTACATGCAATCATGGTTTAATCTGCGAAAAGTTGTGTCCATATATTTGGGCCTCATGTATTGATCTTATGTTTTAATATGGTTGACATACCAGCTGACATGCAAAGAACAACTAAATTATGTTTTGCTGACTGAAATCTGCTACAGTTTAAAAGGTTTTAAAAATACAGTACCAGAAACACAGCAGAAGCACAGCTCATCTTTCATCCACACTCATGCTCACCCCCCGGGACAAGTGTTACCCCAGCAAAGACCTCCCAACCTCGGAAAATTGAGCAAACTCAAAAGGCAATAGATGATTCATGGGCAAAACAAGAGGGAGAGGGATTCCTGGCATTTTCTAAAGCAAACAGGAAAATACTGGGCAAGCAGGTGACTGTTGCTTTCTCGCTTGTGTCACGCTGGGATCAGGAGGGTGGTCTGCTTGTTTAGTCACCGGGGGAGTGTGAAGCCTCGGTCACTGAACCCTGAGGATGACTGCGGTCAAGTTGTAATTTCAGATTGGATAAATTTCACTCTGCTGAATAACAGGTTCTTCTTTTAGACAGGTTGAATGTTTTCGGGGCGTGACTCAGTGGGCTAGAATCAAAGTTCACCAATTAGTGATCCCTGAACATCTGAACTCAGATCTGTTTTCACCTACACTGTGTCTCCTAAAATGCTATTTTGTGTCATGTCGACGCGCAACCCACTTTGCTATTGGTGCCGACTGTTTAATTTGGCACACAGGTGGCATAAATTTATACATTTACAGTTTTTACACAGAAGTCACATTTGAAGGAAACATAGTTTAAGCTCATTGTATCTGCTGCCCTCTTCATTCTTCTACACAGGCAACACATGACGGTATTGTCATGACAACAGTAAAGTATTGTGGGTCTAATCCAGAAGTTCATTTACACACAATAGCCATTGTGTCTCAAGACACATCATGCTAGGTTTGACGTAAATTGTGCTAATTTGAAGCTGCTGACAGTTGAACATGGTTGTCAAACGGAAGGCAAAAAATTGTTTGGAAACAACTCCAAACTTTGTAGGACATATGGTTTGTTTTATAATATAAAAACAAAAATGCACATATTCAGGCTGTCTGGATATATATTACCTTCTCATAAAGCATTGAGATGTGATTACAATGTCTTATAATCTTATAATGTACATTATATATATATACATATATAATGTATATATGCATAATTTGCAATAATACCTGTTTTCTGTTTTTTTCTTTTTATTATATGTAAAGTTGTTTTGAAACAATGCAACATTGTATTTTGAATTGAATTTTGATTGTACACGTCATGTCCCAGAATTCTCCATAAAAAGTACTTGATACCCAATCTGACCATTCAGACTGAGACGCATTCCCAAGAAATCAGATTTTAATCAGATTTTAAGCCACACATGGGTCTGGTTTGGATCAGAATAGTAAACACTGAATTTGATGTGGTTTATTCGTTCAGACTACATAAAACCTAAACGGGTTTGAATCAGACATGCCACAAAATCAGATCTAAACAATGCCTTAGAGACTGAAACCTCTGCTTTAGCCTGTATGCTTCATAAATTTACTTTCAACAGAAATCTAATTTCAGTCTTCGAAGGAACTGAAATTGATCAATGTGAGGATGTGAATCTGGTCCATTTTAGCTGCCTGTTCAGACTGGAGAATGAATAACACACTCAGTTTACACAAAGAACTACAGGTGGGTGACACCATTATTAAAACATTTGAAGTGGTACCTACATCCAAACTATTGGCTACTTCATCCCAAGTGTTTTCCCAGAAGAAATCATATGTTTCATTCAAACCCACCTTTTTACTTTTAATAATACTATGTATTCTGTATTTTATATGTATTATATATTTCATAATGTTTCTGTTTTTTGTTTTTTTATGTAAAACTGTTTTGAAACAATGCAAAAAAGTGCTACATAAATAGATTTTAATAGAATTGAAGCAGATTTGTGATCAAACTTGGTGTGGATCTTGAATTCCATAATTCCACTGATTAAATTGTTACAGATCCACTCACACACTGTTTCAGAGCAGCTATGCATCAGCGTTTCATTAGCGAAAAAAACACTTGTGTCTTAAATTTGTAAATTTTGTTTTAGTACAGCTGTGATTACTTACGGCTGCATAACAATTCAACAGAACTCACTTATGTGATGTTACCCATTCTGTAATCACTCACAGTTAACAGGTCTGTCAAAACCATGTATTTACAAAAAAACCCAGTATGTCATGTGACCATACAGTGAATAATCATGTCATGTTTGTGTGTGTTAGAGTAGCTAATGGCCAGTAGTTAGTGTTTGGATGTGTTTGTGATATTGGCAGTAACAGGCTGTTCTTGTGCCACTTCAAAAGAAGGAGATAAAAGCCTCTCGTTTCCCTTTCTGGTGTGGGGGACCACAGGAGGCCAGACCATGAAACAGCGACCCCTTTTAAAGAGCACACACATGTGAATATACACACACACATAGCCCAAAGTCAGACTTTTGACACAATTTCACATGGCCCCAACCATTCAAACAAATAAACTGTAAAGGGAGGATGAATAGATAGTGTTACTAAACAAACAGTCATTTGAATATGAAAGCAGGCTGAGGTGAGGTGGAACAGAGTGGGATTGTGGGTCGCGGTCCTGGCTGTGCTGGAGGAGAGAGATGCTGAGGTAAGCAGCTGGTCTCAGTACTGCAAAACTCACAGCAGAGGGCACTTCATCTCTGTCCTCGTGTGACACTCGATTCAAAACATTTTCTCCATATTTTCTTCCACCGTGTCTTATAGGTAAATGGTTCATGTGCCATTTTCATATAATAGCAGCAGGGGCTAGTTGTCCCACATTTTGCTACAGTGAATGTTTCCCAGGGTTGGTTTTTTATTGTTTTAATTTTTTTTGTATAGACACACACCTGAAGTCTCAGTTAAACATTTAACCCATCAAAAATAAATAAACAACATAAAAAGAAATTAGAAAGCTGCCTTTGTACTTAAAATTACATTTCTTTCAGGAAATTGAGTTTGGAAGCTTACTGTAAACTTACTGTAATCTAAGAATATTTTAAACTTTGTATGAGAAGCATTGCTAGACGAAAACACACATTTAACAAATGTGTGTTTTAACCCAAAACCCAAAACTGTAGTTACTGAGATTTAGCCCATCTGATAACTAGTCTAGTTTCTGCAATTAAATATTAAGAATTCATTTGTTGCTAAAATAATATTGTTCTCTGTGAGATTCCCTTTAAATTTCTTTCTACCTGCATGTTTTTCCTCTTGCCATTCTTGGCCCAGACTGAAACCATTCAAACATTCAGTGGAATTACCCTCATGAAGTCGCAGCCAATTTTTACTCACAGTTACACCAACACTTCCTTACGCCAGGATGAAACAGCAGAGCCACAGCCGAGAGAAAAAGAGGCAATAAGGTGGTTAAAGACAAGGAACTGGAGGAAATATAACCTTTTTCCTTTATGTCACCACCAAAGACTCATTTGTGGGAGAGAGTTGTGCTGTCAGGAACAGATTCTGAGGTAAAATGTCTGGCTGGGTTGGTCTGACGGCTGTGGCGGTTTGACGAATGTTGGAGTGTGTATGAATGGGTCTAAAGGTCGGGTGAAGGGCACTATGGGTGAAAGAATATAGAATTTTGGCAGGTGGGACAAGTTTGGTGCTCCCAGTTAAGAAAACAAAGCAAACGGGAATGTTTAGAAGGCAGAGGTGCAGTGAGATGGAAACTGTGTCCAGCTGACAAATGCAGTAGATGGTTGTACAGGGACACACCCCCTGTAATCATACCTTTAAAATTCTCAAGGACACATTCCTAGCCTGAAGGCCTAGAAAACGAGGTACGTTTGACCTTCAAAGACCAACAAAATGAGTAGGTGAAGGTGAATGTTGGTGAAAGAGAATTTTGCTTCATTCTGGCATATGTTTGCCAGATGAGTGGTAGCTTTCTATGGGCACTATGTGTGTGTGTGTGTGGCTTTCTCAGACTATATCTTCTAGTTCAAACAACTAAATAATCCACTCCAGACAGAAAACAGGTCTAAAAAACGACTTCACTCCAGAAGGGATTGAGGATCCAACCTCCTCACCGAGACCCGGTTATGTGGATGTGGTAAACCTGGATTTTCCCTTCAGCAGGCCACTGCTAAAAGAAACTGAATTACCAAGTAGGAATGGTTTTGTTGGTGGGAAATATTACAGATATGGTTGTGCAAGGAAAGACTGGACTGCAGAGAGAGAACAGAAAAAGGCAAAACATCTAGTTATTGGCTGTCGAATTCTATTAAGCTGCACTGAGACACAGACACACTCAGGTGACATTATAACAACAAAACACAGAATTACAGACACATGACTCTCAAAAGCTTCAATCTCTCTTTGTATACATACAATCCTTTAGAGACAAACAACCCATGCAGCAGAACCTCATTGCTGAACTCAAATCTTGGCCCGACCATCACAGCTGCCTCAGGGACCTGTAATGTTCTGTTGTCTCATAAAACTGTGCACCATGCGTGTCCAAACATCATTGTTTGAAATGTTATGGGTTATATCACATTTGTAGTTCATTACCTTACAATCACATCCAATGTGCTTTTTAGATGGTAAATCTGTATGATGAAAACAAGTGCTCGTCTTTTGCACAGAAATACAGTTTCCACCTCATTGCGCCATCTGCATTGAATTACACAGTTTGCATGTCATTAATTATCATACTTGGTTAACGAAAGTTCCCTCAGCTGTCATCAACAGCATTTGATTGCTTTTAACTCAATACACTCGACATAAGGTACAAATTATATTCAGCAACCCTAATTCAATATCCAGTCCACCTTAATTATTCATTCAAACTAGTTTAGAATTACACTATAAACAGAAACAAACAAATTCCATTTCCCAAAATGCAACACAAATGAAAATAAAATAATCTGGCAAGTGTTTTGTCAAGTGGAGTGAAGATCAAAGATGTAAAGCTCAGCTTTTATGACCTAAAGATGTAAACAGGTTTTCATTTAACGTATTTTTTTAAATTTTACATTAACATTTAACCTGAAATAACAATGAAAATGCTTTCAATGGCACAGAGTACATTATTATTTCCCGTCTGTCACGTGACATGGTATAGCAGACTGTAATGTTGAGCTATTTAACATTACCACTGTTATTGACCAGGAAGAACAATGCAGTTCATTGGATACATACTCGCCTTTTGTGACCAATTGTATAAGAGAAGTGATTTGATTGGAGATAAGCAATATATAGCAAGTCACTTTTTTTCACAAGTCCCTTTTGTCAACGCAAACACATTTGAGCGGATTTGAACACTTTCTCCAGATTCATTCCAGAACACATCTGGATCCGGTTACAATAACAAATGTTTTTAAACACGGTTTTAAAATAGTGACTTTGATCACGCTGATGAACAAGCTGTAAAAATCAAAGCACAGGCTTTTGGGGGATCAGCAATATGGAATGTATTCTGGGTTACAAGTTAAACAAGTTCACACAGTTACACCCTCCTCTCATCCTGGCAGGATAAACTATCACCTTTCTCAGAAAAGCACAACAAATTCAGCAAAATGCTTCAATGCATAAAATGGCCACCAAACTCCCATTAAACGCACCTGATTGTTTGATTGGCTGGAATGTTCCAGGAAGATAGTCCATGAAACCTTGAGGTTTTAGTGGCTAACAGCACAAGTGTGCAAACCACTTAGTTGCTCACTAAAAAAACCTATATAGGGATCACACACGATGCAGGCAGTAGTAAAACAGCACAATTTTATTCAACGCCGTAATTTTCTATAAGTAAATTCCTTCTCAAACCCCCACTGCCTTCACATAGAGCAGGATTAACAGTCATTATTCATTCTGAGGTACAGTTCTCTAAGCTTCTTGTAAATCACTGAGGTACATTCTTTGTGTTAAAATGGCTTTCTCGCTGTCTGCATTAGCGTTGATTTCCACAGCATGTGGTGCTGAACTTTGCTGTCACATGTTGGAAATTACCCATGATGCATTTTTACACAAATGGGCACCGCTGGTTTTTCTCTTTTTTCCACAATATAAGTCTAAGTAGCTTAAACAACAAAGAAATTAGGCTCCCAATAAAAATTGTAGACTAATGTAAGCATGTAAATAGCAAGTTAAGTTTTTAAAGAAATTCAGTTCTAATTAAGATTTTTTGTTCCATCCACCAGTGAACACAATGTCAACAATACTAAATACAAATACAAAATCCTGTCAGATTTTTAACATCAGCATGAAGTCTGGGGCATATTGTGCTTATTCTTTTCTGTGAATTGGAGAATTGGAATTTAGACAGACCGACATATTTGAAATCAACTAACCATTTATATATGCATTGGCCAAGTTTATTTGATGACACCACAATCACTATTTACACAGTAGATCTAAATGACTGATTTCCCCAGTGACACACTGATGTCCATCTGGACAGATTATATTATATTGCATGAAAATGGCAAGAGCAGATAAAAACTATAATTTTCCATTTTATTGGCTGGATACTGAACTCAGGGCTGTGCAGATTTGTATCAGTCCATTAGGAGCTTGTGAATTTGTCTGTGAAATACTCAGTACTTGATACTTTTAAATAAAAGGAAATTCTGAAACAAAGTGAACATTTTTTTAAATTGTGCTGCATTAGATGTTAGAGAGTTGCTGTTTGATAATTTCTAGACATTCCTAACAGAATAACAGATGATGTTCTAGTTACGTGAATATATTGATAATTCAGTCAGAATGTTTGTCTACTGGGTTCTATTTGTAGTAATTGGGCATCGTTAGCTTTAAATAAACCACCCAATGCATTTAATAAAAAAGTCAGTCAACTGGCTAAATTAAACTTAGTGAGAAAGCACAACTAACCTACTTATTCTTGGACAGCATGAGCTTAATATGCACCACACTTCATGCACCAAATAGCATAATTAGAAAATAATAGCATTAAAAACTTTACTTAGCAGTTATTTACATCAATTCGCAATTTGTATTGGCAGGTCTTTACCAAATCAACAAATAGAAATGAGAAAGAATAACAGCTAGTTATAAAAAGCTATGTAACTGATATTTATTATAAATACAAACAAATAAACAAACAATGATATTCCTTCCAAATGTCCTGTTTTCAATTTTCCCAACATTGGCATGAAATCCAGTGCCTTTGTCATACTGCCTGTTTCCTTTCTTTTTTCCAATCTCATACGGAATGAAAACAGCGTTGGCCCATTTTTTTGGATACTCCCAGCACAGAGTGTTCCCATTTGTCATGCCAAATCTTTCCTTAATGGTAAAAGTTTTTAACAGAGTCACAGCTTGATGAAAGGCACATAGAGAGCATGTGGGGTTCTGGAAGAGGCCTGTTTAACAGTCTGATCCGTGTCTGCTGGGGAGAGAAAAATGTTCGGGATGGGAACAGGTGCATTGAGGAGAACCAACATTTTTAGTTTTACTTTTCTTTTGGATTTGAGATTTTAGATTTTATTAGGAGCAACAACATTTTCCTTTGCATGTATTTTATTTATTTATTATCATGTTTTGTCATGCTGTACAACAGCCTTTTTGTGACAAACAGAATAAAATTTGCGTACAGTCTATTTACTAATAACTTACAATCTTCACATTTATTGAGTCAGTGAGTTTCTGAAGTTGAATTAATTAATTTATTGAGAAAATTTGATGCAAAATACTGAAATCTTTGTTTCTCATAAAAAGTTGTAAATGTTGTACTTATTGATAACATCAGTCCTCATTCTTTGCAAATACAGATAAAAATGAGCATTATTTTTCAAAATCCTCCCTTTGTGGTTCACAGGTTTGGAATGACATAAATTTAGTGAATAATGTCAGAAATAAAATTTTGCTCCTTTAAGATACAGAGGCAGACGTCCAGTCTCAATCAGTCAAACTTTACAGTGTGTTATTCCTGGGCTGTGCTGTGTGTCTGAAACTCATCATCAAAGCTCTTGTGCTGATGAGGATATTGGCTCAGCATAGCTCTTCTTTTTCTAACTTCAGTCTCCGGGGCTCCAGGGGCAGGAAGCTGAGCCCCAGGCTTGCAGGGTTAGGAAACCCAATCCAGAGCTCCTGCGT
The DNA here is from genome assembly GCA_036877625.1 of Ambastaia sidthimunki. Taxonomy (NCBI): domain Eukaryota; kingdom Metazoa; phylum Chordata; class Actinopteri; order Cypriniformes; family Botiidae; genus Ambastaia; species Ambastaia sidthimunki. The sequence continues at coordinate 13,542 of JAZGTK010005255.1, forward strand.
TTGGGAAGACTGAGGCAGCTTCTGGGTGAAGTCAGAAGCTCTCGGTCAACAGGATCCAAGGGTTGCGCTGGTTACGTTTTTCAGGCCCAGATTTCAACACAGTGAAACTGTAGTCAGCTGCTCTAAACGCATTGGGGGGGTCGGAGTCTGTTTTAAACCAGAGGTGCTGAAATATTTCCAGTAATCTCTGGAGCTTTGAGCTGACAGGACTCTCTGCTACAGACATTAGCACTGGTAGCTGCGGTAATGCATTAGTCAGTGAGCACGAGTGTCGCTCACAAGAAGACTTGGCACACAACTTTTCTACATTCCCATGATGATTTTCCAGGTAAATGTGTGAAATTCTCTGAAATGGATTTAAATAACAATAAAACACTAGCTGAAGTAAATTAACACGGATGGGCCGGGTAATGAGTAGAACTTTGAGACGCGCTCCAGCAGAAATCTGTGACACACATCTGCTCATGCTGTAGGTTTAGCCTACTGAGCAGAATGTGTTTAATATTGTACCCATTTGCCCTCGCGACTGTCCCTATTTCATTTTTCTTTTATTTTTTTACAAAGAAAACCAGCTCCACATCACAAGCCATAAATTCATAAACTTGTGTTGTGGCTATTGGACATTTTCAATTCTTATGACACAACAAATGAAATGTGTTGCATGTTTGTCACATATAATGCCACAGACAATGGGACTGTTTTGAGAGACTCACAATCACTCATTGGACGAACTGTAAAAACAGGTTCACATAAAACAATTTAAACTCTTTGGCAGTTGCTTGTCTCCTAATCTGTGTGATTATGCACGAGGAAGAGAGGATATAGATAACAGGACTGAGTTGGAGTCAGGCCTCAGGAATGACATTGCATGAAAATCAAGGCCAGGTTTGGGGTCTTTGACAAACATACATTTTCCGCCTTGATAACCACAACAGTGGGAACTTCCTGTCAGAGCAGAGTTCACAAGCACCATGTAATCCCTGTGAGCTCAATGTTACTAGCCACTTGCAGGAAGTGAGATTGCAGATATACACACGTTTAAAAATACTGCTAACACAAGTAAGTACTAACTGCAGAAATGAATTAGTAAACCCACTGTCTGTCTGGTTTTGCAGCTAACTATAACCTTAACACATGATTGTGGTGCAAAATGCAACAGACTACTGAGATTTGTCATCCTTGACTAGGAGGATAAAGTATCACTCCAGCAGTTTCAAAATGTAAAAGGTGTGTTTGACTATTTACAACGTCAAATTTAGGAATAAGCCACAACTTCTAACAATAATTTGTTTATGAAAGCATACGACAATGACACACAGCACTAGTTAAGCACATTTAGCACCTGGTTAAACTGGATTATCAGTTTATGCACTATAAATATACTGAATTTAGTTACTGTAATTTACCTCAGATGTTTACATGTTAAACTGTTACTCAACCAATAGTAAATCTTCATATTTATTTGCAAATGTGTGAGCAGGTTAAACTACCAAACAAGTTCAGAATTTTTTCTATATGACTTTTTGATACATGAATGGGCTCCACTCTCAAACAGTAAATATTCAGTTGGAAGTATTGAACAACTGTGGTGGTTTTAAGCCTTTCGATTTTCAAAGGAATTCACACTGTCAGCCAAAGCAAGAAAAGATCTTGTGCCAAGACCTCCAGTGGGTTTCCATCTCTGCTGGAGGCACAATGTTGCAATCTGTGTGCTTTCTAAAGAAAATGTGTTTTCTCTGGTTCTGCCCTGTATCAGTTTCTGTGAGGAGGAAACCCATTATCCTTCTGCAAAGGTTTTAGTGCTCAAAATTTCAGGGTGTATAGAAAACAGGTGGGGTAAAACAAGAACCAAGACTTTTCATTGGCTGCTTTGAAAGGGAGTATAAACCTGGTTTGTGAACACGCAACATGTACGTCTAACAAGCTTATTTTCACCATTTTGGTTTCTGCAGTGTTTGGTTGTGTTTTAGATCTTCAAATAAAAGCAACAAAGAAGACACACAGCTGTGTAACATTATCACAGAAGACCACATAAAGGATCTCAAACCTGAATGAGCAAACTAAACTCGGGTTCAAAACAGACCGACGTTCCTTTTAACTGTAATACCAGGGCCTCCACTTTCCCCGTTTTGGAACAGCTATTATACCAAAACTGCTGCCAGAGCTACAATCGGATATGCTTCATTACATGAGACTTCAAAACAATGTCAGGTTAAAGCTGAACCAACAGGCTTATGAACTATGCATGTATAAAAACAGATGATATGGGAATGACAGCAGTGAAGTTCAAAATAAAACTAAACCATATTGCAAAATTAATTGCAAGTGTTTCCCGTTAAATTAAGCTAACGGCAAGCAAAACAAATTATAAATGTTGAATCACTTCCTGTCTGAGTTATTACACAAGCAATACCTGCATCTAAAGTAATTAACAATGTCCATTAGATCAACATCCCGTTTTTATCTGACAAGGATTAGTAACGTAAACAACTGGGAACAATTTTCATTGAGATCATACATTAATTAACCTGTTAAAAATCGCCCCCTCTGGCTACATTAATGATAACAAAAAACTTGCACATCCACGTTAAAAAACAAACCTTTCAGCTACACCGAAATAACCCTCAGTAGAATTACAGCCATGTTTACTGAGTGAATGAAAAAACACGATGGTGTTTTAATTCCAGGCCTCATTAAAACTGGAGTTTTGCAGGGGTCATCAGACCGAGGCCTGTTCCCCATTGCATCACTCTTTGTTGAGCACAAAAATAATAAAAAACTCAAGCAGCTAAATTACGATTTATAGTCGAGGGGGTCGCCCAAAATCACCTAGGGCTCCATAATGCATAACTCTCCAAAAATGATTCCCTTGCCTCAGTACTGGAAAAAAAAGCAGATCTGATCCTAAGTTCAGTGAGTGTTCACAGCAAGTTCCCTTCCATGTCACTGTTCGATCTTCCCAGTTTCATCTGTGGTTCATTTGACCATCTTCTGTGAAGATACTGTAAATGTAACCACTCAAGGACAGTTGCAGTTCACATTTTAACAACCTTGCGGCTGTATTGGGGGTTAGAGTGCATGAAACATTAAGTTTATTTCATTTTGACACATATTCCCACACTCTCATCTGGTAAAATGATGGAATTCCAAAATAAGCATAGGTTTTTCCCTTTGGAATCATTCTGAAACAATGCATATCCAAAGCACACTCAAATAGAAAGAAATTCCAGGTTTAATGTGGGAACATTGACCTTCTTTCATTGCATGAGGGCAAATGAAACCATAAAGAACATCCCGCAACCTCAGAAATGGGCTTTTCAGCAAACTAAATAATAGTAATAATAATATATTTCAACCTCTGACCCTGACATCAACTCTGTCATGGGACCAATATTTTACTGTCTGACTTTTACACTGAACTACAACTTCAGTAAATTGTAATTGTACTATATTATAACCCACAAAAGAGTTGCTTTAGTTCACTGGATAATATTTTTGTCTAATATTTTCTGAATTATTTTCTAACAGCTTCTGTAAATCCCTCAGAAGAAGAAAACAAAAAGCTGCAGTTACAGTAATGCTCTTAAAGTTAAAGTAAAGAGGGTCAATCCATGGACATTAAAAGCCAAATTGTTTAAAGCCACACCAACTCAACTTTTTACATGTTAACATTAGACTGGTGTGATAGAATTAATCCAATGTTTTGACTTTGTTGCCATGACGACATAACATTATTAAAGACTAACAACGATGTCCACAATAGGCAATGGGTCTTTTGGTCTGTATTGATAATGATTGTATGAGTACAGTAAGTCAGTTTAAATTGACACAATACTTTTTTAAAAGAGCCCTGTGTGACAGTGTGTGTGTCAGCGTGCATCTGTGTTTATTTTTGGGGGGAGTTTGACCCCCTCAATAATTTGACGATGATAAAATTCTCTCTGAAAGCCCCTGCTGAGACAGCACACCTTCAACTTTCCATCCTTCTGACATTATTATTGACTTTAATGACAAAATGAAAAATGTCTTTAGGGATCTGCTTCACAATCACCTTGAGACATGTACTTACACTCAAACACTCACACACACACACACTTCAGTTACATCAGGAACTCTGGCTACGGTTCAATCCCATATGTCACCTTTGGACAAACGATCACAGGACCAGGGGACCCACTTCATTCCGAGTGCTAAGATCTGGCTTTTGTTAGTGCAGGGGCCCTGCTGCCAAAAGACTTTGCTATGATACCAAATGAATCACCACAGGAGAGAGATTTTACAAGCCACAGTGAAGAGTTCCACAATAGTTGCGTTCTGTCCGTTCGTGTGCACCTCAAGTGTCTGTTAAATGGCTAATTACATTTCAGCAATAAACTTTGCAGTCAAACAAAAAATTCCTAAGTCTTGTTTTTCCAGACAGATAAAGACACTGACTGGTGTGATGGGGCATGTGAAATATGGAGTTGTTTCTGGACATTAAAAAAATCTTTTAGGTTCAATACCAGTTTAGATTCTATTTTACTTCTAGTTCTATTTAGCTTCTAGTTTTAGCTTCTATCTATCTATTTTACCCAAGTAAGATGTGTTTGGTCTTTGGTTGGTTCTGGAACAACATTTGTCATAGTCTGTCCTAAACTAAACTTACCCATAACCCAAACTCTAACTGACAGCTAAAATCAGAGAGAAATATTACAACAGATGGTGTACAAGCCCCTAAGCCAGTCCTAAATCTAACACTGACCCTAAACCTAATCCTACAATCTGATTGGTTGATAGAAATGTTGTTCCAGCATCACCAATGATATTAATCTAGGAAGATGTCCTACTTGGTCAAATCACTTTGACCCTCCATATCCAGTCTTTCAACTGCTGTGATTAGCATGTGAAGCCAGCAAACCGTTTAAGGACACAAGAGAAACAAATGTTCACATAGCAAAAACTTCACTTTATTATTAGACCAGCAGTCAAACTATTCTAAAGTTTAATCATACACACAAACCTTTGATCGAATCACAAACCTTTATGTTAGACATTAATGAGACAGATGATGTGACAGAGCTCATCTTGTTTTGTAAACAGAATATATCCTTTAACATTCTGATCACACATACAGTCATGCAGAAAAATAGTATTATATTATACATATTATACATTATAGTATAATATTGAACAAACATGGGTAACTGATCATTAGCTTAAGCAAAACAGTGAGACAAAGAATTTGAAATGATTCAAACTCAGTGGCTGAAGTCTATTAAAGTGTAACACAAGGTCTAACTAGGGCTGAATAAATGACCACATATTTTCAATCATGTTTTATGTTCCACAGCTGCACATGTTGTATATTTGCTCAGGGCCGGATTTAGCACATTCCCCGAAAAACTGAATTACGCTATTTCCAAAAATTGTAGTTTATGGAGTTGTTTAATTTCCCAGCTTGTCATTCTTACAGCTCAACATTATTCAGAAAGATTGAACCTATTTTTGACAGAGGGGCCCCACGTATTGATGGTCTATGATGCTCTTTGAATGAGGTTTAGCCAATCAGAGGCCCCAGCTCTGCTTTAATGAAAGACATCATGGCATTCACACAGAGGCAGTATTGTTCTGTGAGCAATTTGAGCATAAACAGAGCTTAACTGTAACTGTAAATTGTGTAATTGCTGAGATGGGGCAAATCTCCTCATCTCTCTCTCTCTCTCTCTCTCTGGCTCTATAACTTTTTATTGTTCTATGTTTTATTTCTCGTCTTTAATTGGATTAAATTGTCGTCTGGTGGAGGTGCAAACCTCTAAATGGCTGCTGTAACATTCCTGCTGTCACTATCAGACTTCCAGGAAGCTTGGCTTATAAATCCCCCCACGGCCTGTCTGAGACCACCTGAGTCATCTGAGCGGCCCAAAATCATGCAGCGCCCCTGCTGAGGAAACCAGGATACATTTCTGTGCTACATCTACAGTAGTTTGGTGCTGGTGTTAAGCTGGTGCTTAGTGCTTTTACTTGCAAAGCCAGACAATGTTTCATCATCTCAGACATTCTTATGTGTCATTAATCAGTCTCTGCAGAATTACTCTCATAACTCTCATAACAGGTAGAATTTAGGGCCAGTGATTTCAGAGGCAAGGGTTCGAGTCCCAAGGAATGCATGACTGATGAATTGTAAAGCTCTAATACACTGTTAAAGCGTTTGCCAAACGTAAATGTGTCAAAAGATATTGGATGCAGGTAAAAATCATATTTTCTGCTGCATAGTATGTATCTTCATTTTACAGTGAGTGCCACTGAGGACCAGTCATAATAAGTAAAGCTGTGTGTGATAACACTGACTGTGGCCTCCACGTTACTGTAAAACAGGTCAGTTCTTTGGATTCAATATTTGCTCTGGCTCGTATTATTTTTTGTTACTTTGCTTTCACTCTCCTCACAGATTCCTTCAAAGTGCTCGTAAAATTAGATGAATGACAATTTCTGCCACAAATTTGTATTTGAAATTTGTAGAAATAGACCTTCTGAAGTTTCAAACTGATGTTGCCGGCCAGCACGGGAGGAAATGTCATATACATACATGCATACATATGTATACACACACACACACACACACACATATATATATATATTTAAATGAACACATATGTATGCATGTATGTATATGTGTATACGACCCTAGCAAGGTGATGTCTGACATTTATCTCAGTCAGAACATCCTGATTCATCTTTCCTCATTCTTTCCTCTCATTCTCTCACTTCTAGTGTCATTAATCTCATTCTCCCGCCTGAGGGATGTTACGTCAGTCTTTCCATTCTGTAATTCATTCATATCACCCTCAAAACTGCATTTTCAGAGAAACAGATAAAGAAACAGATGGAGGGAGAGCATAACGGGGCATGTGCTGAAGATGATACAATTCACACACTATTCATCCACAAGACCTGACCTGTGAACTATAGCTGTGTGGGTACACAAGGGGCGCCGGCAAATGAGGACAGGAAGCTGAGGGTGAGTAGATAGAGAAGCTGCTTTGTGCACTCAAACAAAAGTGCTTTTTTATTCAACTCAATTTAATGTTGTCTCACTCACTTGACCCTTTTAGAAATGAAGCTATTTCAGGCGACATCCTGGAAAACACTGTTTGTACCAAAACCTCTGAAGACACTTCACATGGGTAATGATTACAAAGCTACAGGACTCGCGCTTATAAAACTATTATGTGTCTCCTGCTGATAAAAATAACAGGAAAAGTTAGTCACATCCAAACTTAGTCATTAAACTGTTGTTGAGTAACACATTTTGAAAAAAAAACATGAATTTTATAATGTTTATTATATAAATTATATAATTATATTAGTTTGTTTTTCATTTAGAGTAAATAGAATATAAATGCATACATTGTGTTTTGTAGTTTTTACTGAAGTGCAAATATACGTTGCATTGTGTGTTTGCCAAGCACTTGCATCTACATTCATGTACTTAAAATGTTTCTAGTCTAACAGAAACATTCTATTACACAAGACTAAAGCAGCAGGAATGTGAACTTCCACAGTCACAAACCCAAATTTGACACTTGGGATTTTCCTTTTTGGGAAAATTCAGAATTTGTCCTTATATTAATCTGTTTATCCTAATTATGCTGTGATATTTCACTGTCTAAAAGAATGGTTTCTTTGTGATGTCAAATTACGGATCCTCAAGGTATCAGATTTAAGGGAGTGTCTGTCTTCTTAATGGTCACAAAAAATGGCTACAAACATAAGGCAGTTTTCAGAAGAAGTGAGCTTCATAATGGAATTCAAAAGTCTTGCAGGGTCTAACTAAGTGTCAGGAAGATTTTTTAGCACTGTCTGTAAAAATTACGGGTGTAAGAATTGGGTTTAAACCAAAAGTGAGTCAAAATGAATCATTTGTTCACACATCTCTTACTCCTCATTCAAAATTCCAAAGCAATGACCCTCACAATAGAAAACAGCTCGATTTGACACGCCTCTCGGTTTGAATCAGCTAGGGAAGTATTACTCAAAGGAATTATATGACTCTGTCATCACGTGACTTCCTACATTTTTTATTGAGTGCAACTCGAAAATAAAGTTTTTGCAAATCACTTTGAAGTGTGTTGAGGCAAATAATTGTGAATAATATCAAAGTGAGCATCATGGCCCACTAAAATCAAAACCAGACAAACTCCCAACTTAACCAGCACTAAAACATTACTAAAGCAGTCACACTTTGTTAACCTTTGTTGACGAGCAGATGTCAAAGGAACCGCTCACCATCATGACATTGATGTGTTCTTACTAATATAAAAGAATCAAAGGGATCCCATTGTATCAAATTTTCAGACATACTGTGATATTTCTTGAGATATCTTGAAGTACCATGATACATGAATAAAGAGATCACAGTAGTGTATTATATAACTAATGTATGGCATCTAATTATGGGTCATGGGTTCAAAGGAACACAGAATGAGAAAATGTAAAACTTCAATGGTTCATGAATTGCTTTGAATTAAAGTATCTACCCCAAATAAATACATGCAAACATTGTAGGAACAAGTTTAACTTTAAAGTACTTTATAACCAAAGATACCACATACAGTTAGTGCATCAAATTAGTTTAGAGTAATTTTGTTAGCAAAACAATTTATATGATTTCTTGATTTATATGATTAAATCCAAAAATTATAAGACTTTGAGTTGATGACCTGATTTTGAACATCTGTTTTGGAATACAAACTTTGCAACTGAAAAACAGTTATGTTGGTTTATTATAATAAACACTGTGTGTTAATTATGAAGTCTCTGATGAATGAGTCACCTGCCCATGCTTCAATATTCTATATGTTTGGACTGAGAAATATGAATATCACAGCATGATCCAAAGATCCAATCTATAAAACATCAATTTTAATGGCTTGTTAAGATGCCACAATGATGTCAGGGACAGTAAATGAATAACCTGACTGGTTAACTCTCGCTTTGTCTCCACAACCTGAGCTTCTGTATGGCCTATCAGATGTCAAGGGTCACGACCCAGTCACTACGACAACAGTCAGATTTACACCAGTTTCCTGTTTGTACAAGAGTCTGAGCCAGTCATAGCAAAACAGCCCCTGCTAGCAATGGTTTAATCTTACAGGGGACTCAGAGTGGCTCAGGTAGGACTGCAGAGCTTAGAACATACCAACCTCTTTTTCATCCATTTTTAGGCCAAGAAAAGTATTATCATTATACTGAACTCAGTGAGCTAACAAATTCT
>JAZGTK010005256.1:0-22794 GCA_036877625.1 Ambastaia sidthimunki
ATATACACCTACATAACAGTCATCTGTACAGCACACTTCATATCCCTCCACATTAACAAACACCTTCATATACACCTACATAACAGTCATCTGTACAGCACACGGACGCTCCGTTTAGCTCTTTATACTGTTACATGGAGTTGGATTTACAGATATAGAGACAAATCTATACCGTACAGCATTTCTGATTCATGCAAAACGTTTAGAAAACGAGGGGCAACGCGACGGTCATTCAGTTAGTTTATTGCTTTGTTTCTGGCACCGTCCTCGTGGGAAACTAAACTACCGCTCTGTGAAAAAACTACCGTGACTGATGTTCACCCTAGTAAGCACAAAAGAGGCTGCGGATACAGTGAATGATGTTGCCTGAGAAAGGAGGGGATGTTAGTTAGTTACTCTCATAAAGCGTCATCCCCAGTGCAAAACATCATTGTGAACCTTACTGTATGTCTGTCCCTTTGTTTGGTTTATTCTGATTCACTGAAACAATCACAGTTCTTGTTATGTATCATGTTATTTTTACAAGCATTTGAGGCATGGGTATCTTAAATACTTGCAACCACAATAATAACAATAAGAATTTTTTTTTATTTTTTAAGATTTTATGTCTCCCCCGTGACTGTTTTTCTTTGTTTCCAGGTGATCTGATGTGACAGTCAATGTGATGGGACTGCAGATTTCAGCACACGCTCTGTGTGGCTGACAGAAGCTAGAATAAAATTATCTTTAAAAGTCCGTTTTGAAAATTTACTCACACAAACACAAAACTAAACCTTCTGCAGTTGTTACTAATTTTATCATTGGATTTTATCAAGTATGTATTAACTAGATTTTAAGTGTATTTGAATCTTATTTACTGCAATTAACAGCGTTTCATTTTGTCAACACTGCCATCTGCTGGCATAATAACAATCTGGAGAAAATCACTGTAAATTACTGTAGAGACAGATATTAACCCATAAGCAGCCACGGTGACACCGGTGTACACTTTTCATTACCTAGAAAGGTCTTTTTAAAGCATTATGCCCCACTTTTAACTCAGGAAGTCCCTAAGTGACTTTTACTAAACAGCCATGAACAAGTCATGTGACAATGTGTGTTTTTGTTGCTATGGCAACATTTCCAAAATGGGGGGGTTTGCTTGGTTGGCATATTGGAAATGTTGCCATGGCAACAAAAATGCACACATTGTCACATGACTGAACCAGGATGTTCATTAAAATTCACTTTGGGACTTCACGAGTTAAAAATGTGGAGTTAATGCTTTAAAAAGACCTTTCCAGGTAATGAAAATGTTGTGTGACACCGGTGTCACCGTGGGTCCTTATGGGTTAAACCCCCAACACAAGTGCAATATTATTATATTATATTAAAAAAATAAACAAGAGAAATCTTCATATTTAAACGTCGTAGATCCAATATTCAGATATTTCACGAATCTGTCTTTGGCTTAAACACACCAAACGTTTAATGCAGTTCAGTCACTCACAATTTCCACAAAAAGCCCCATTATCAGCAGAGGTCCGCTGATTTAACGTTATTCACCCTGACATCTCAACAAAAGGCTCAGTTGAGCGGTTCCGCCCTTCAGGGGGCCGAGGGGCTCAAACAGGCTGAAGAACGTACCAGCCCACCTGCTTCAGTTCTCCATCACACACACAATGATCAGGCTGATCGGGCTTTTACTTCTGTGTCCCGCAGGTATGTAACACTTATATCTGATCACATATTTATGCGCTTGAATCAAACAGAATGACTTTATTTTTTATTTATGACTTTATTAAGAGTTGTGGCTCAAACCCTGTCCGTCCGTCCGTCTGTCTGTCTGTCCGTCCGTCTGACTCTCGTCTGTATTCTCGCGATACCCGCGCGACGCTTGTGTCTAAATACTCGAGAAATAAAGTTCTGCTGTCAGATCTAAGCGCCATATATCATCAAATAAATACATTAAAATAAATACATATGCGCGCTATAATCCTTCTAATTCTTGTGTTTTAACCCTTTAAACTGTATATGCTAAAGGTACAGAAACAAAAGTTAGATGCGGGTTTGTCTATTTTCAGCTGACTGATAATAAATCATGTTACATATTATGAGTTACGTCACTATATTCTACAACATTTGTCCTTCTGTATTCCACAGAAGAATAAAGAGATGCTCTTTTATAAAAACAAACACTTTTATAAAAACTGTGGCAGCAGCAAAATACACACATAGGCTCAAAAAATAGCACATTATATAATAACATACTAATTTCTCTTCCAAATGACTTAGTTATTTTTTTCTGTTTTGAAATAAAGACAAATATTGCAGGTTGATGGACATGAAAAGCTGTGCTGTGTCCACTAGAGGGCTGGTGACTTTGGGAAAGTTCCTGCTCACAGTGTTGTAGCTTTCAGATGAATGCAGGCCAGCTTCACTGCAGTATGGGACACAATGGATTTGCATGAGAATGGCAGGTTGTTGAATGGTTCTGTTAAAGAGAGCCGTTCACCTCTGTCACACCATTTGTTCTGAGCTCTGCTGACTGTGTTTCCACTGCAGTCTGTTCTTCCTCCTCTCACCCTGTCCCTCCTCATCCTCACAGTCCCTCTGTCCACTGAAGCCTCAGACATGGACTACAGCACAGTGCACAAAAACGGATCCACCTTCCTATACTTCGCCTATGGAAGTAATCTGCTCAAAGAGCGACTACAGCTCAAGAACCCATCAGCAGCTGTTTACTGTGTGGCCAAGCTGACGGTATGATGTCATGCTTTCTGTCTGTCCGTCCATCCATCCATCTGATTGTTGTCCAACTCCCCTTGATGTCTGACATTGCTTAACTTTTACATTCCCCAGGACTATAAACTGGTCTTTGGAAACCACAAAGGACTAGCGAGTCAACGTTGGCATGGAGGTGTTGCAACAATCGAGCACAGCCCAGGGGACGAGGTGTGGGGGGTGGTGTGGAGGATGAATATGTCGGACCTTGAGTCTTTGGACAGGTAGTCTTAAAACTAAAAATTCCTTAAAGGTTCTTCACAGCAATGCCATAGAAGAACCATTCGGTCGAAGGACCCTTTGTAAGAGTGTAACAGCTTTCAGACCCACAAATGACTGTAGAAAAAATATTGCTTACACTTCTTAATGGAGGCCTCATCTATGCTGGATGTTTGTGTGTTGGCAGTCAGGAGAATGTAAAAATGGGGACGTATAGTCCAATGGAGGTATCCGTTTCCACCAGTGACCAGGATCTCAACTGTCGAACCTACATTATGAACAGCTGCGTGTATGCGCCGCCCTCACCGCAGTACCTGCAGGTAGAATTCTCTTACACACTTTAACAAACACAGCAGTCATGCAGACACTGCAGGAGAGAGATAACCGCATTTCAGTGAGTCAACCGATTTAAAGCAGCTTTCCATGTAGAAACAGAATACAGAAGTCATTCCCAAACTTTAAAAGTTTGAGATGGTGAGAAGGAGCTTAAAGCAGTGCGATGCTGTAAGTTATTAACGACACCAGCTTGATAACGTTCTGCTTTATTTGGGCTGGTGCTACTGGGACAATGTTTGTGTTTCTGATGTTTGCCCTGTTCACTCTGAATGAAACAAAAATAGATCCGCAGCCTGTCTGTGATTCTGCCCTTCAAAACTAGACCAACATCTGGAATATGTTTTCACAATAATAACTGTCATTATATGTGCAATGCAGGATCCAACTGAAATTGGACATGGCCCTTACTGTTTACACATTTGGCAACTAGCAGTGAACTTCCTGACATTTTACTTCCCATTTATTTTGTTCAGCACATAAAGGACTTTAGCAGTCTGGTTCACGAAATAAAAATGTCATTTAATAGCACTTGTATAAATCCTTTTATAGCATTGTATTAAAAAGACCTTAAAGCTACAGGTTATGAAGTGTTTCAAATAAGATCATCTCCCAGCACTCTCAATAAAGCAGATGATTGTCTCTGTAGAATTCTTACACAACAGAAAACTGTCATAAAATAAACAAGTGGCTTTTTGTGTGTTACAGGTAATTGTGATGGGGGCAGAACAGAACGGGCTGCCAGAGAAATACCAGGAAAAACTTCGAACTATTGAAACCAACAAATACGAGGGTCCCCTGCCTGTGATGGAAGAACTAAAGAAACTTTTGACCAAATCTAAAGGAAGGACAAAAGAGATGTTTTCTGATGATTAGCATTAGTTAGACATGCTCTCATTAATGGAGTCTCTGTTTCACCTTCTGTAGAGAAGACTATAGAACGCACACTCCCTACAAAATCACAACTATAATGAAAAGCTTATAAAACTATAATGAAACTTACTCAGAAAATTCATCAAAACATGCAGTACTTGTATTGTATGGTAGGAAAAATTAAATTACATGATGTATTTGTGTGAAAGCGTGAGTTTTTATCAGAGCAAAAACTTTACATTTATTAATTTAACATACACTTATCCAAAGCCAGGATAAAAAAAATTCTTAGCCAACAGCCTTTAGTTTATATCACTGTCCACAGAAGATTTGCTACTCACTATTGATGCAGTCATTTTAATATGCCTCAACAATATTTTCCTGCCAGAGAAAGACTTTAATTATGCTTATATATATATGCTAAAAAATTATATTGTTAACACTGAGTAAACTAGCTGATATCTCACAGCTAACACGACTGTGTTCAATCACGTCCCCCTGCTCCCACTGTACAGACATAGTTCATTCATATTGAGACAATGTAATACTGAATTATTCCACAGGACAGTTAACATTAGTCACAACACGGAAGAATAATCAAATTATTTACATTATAAATGGTAAATTTTACAGATTTACAATCAATAAAGTTTATTTAAGTTCTGGAGGAGCGCTCGCGCGGGGGGCGTGTCTCACATGTCACGTGACGCTACTGCGTGATTTCTACTCAACGTGTCAAACACTGTCATCAGTCCTGACGTTGAATTATTATATTACATGAAAGCAAAAAACTGTTCATTGTGGTTGGGATCATTTTGGGATTAAATGGTTAACTCAACAAATACTTCAGTACGATGATAATATGTGATCTCGAGCACTGGTGTGAAGTTGAAGTGCAGGAATCACGTCAGATTACATGTAAATTCCGCCACCGTTGTTTCACTTCCTGCTCAAGATGGAACCTGCAGCACAAACTTCACAACAGACACCGAGTTTTAAAACATCAGACAAGCTTTCATTTTCACTTTTCTTTGTAGTTTGACATCTTAAAAGCGTTTCTTGAACATCTCTGGTTTGGTGACGGAGATCTTCTGCATTCATCTGTCGGGAGCGTCACTTAACACCCAGAATTAACACTGCACTACTGACCTGTTGTATAATGGGCTCTTCTGGGAATCCAGTCTCGTATTTGAAGGTGCTCACGACACACAGAGAGCTACTGGTGGAGCAGGTGAGGAACACACAGTGTGTTCTGGACAATCTGCGGATCAACGGCTTCATATGCACTGAGGACATAGAAATCATACACCACAGCACCACCAAAACGGAGCAGGTAAACCGGAGAAGGTCACCAACGAGGCTGCTGTAGTATTTGCTGCTGTGTGATGTTGTGGAGTACTGATGATTTTCTCACCTGTGCTCCTGCAGGTGCGGCGGATCCTGGAGCTGGTCCAGAGTAAAGGAGAAGAGTGTTCCGCTTATTTCATTCATATCCTGCATGAGGCGTATGATGCTTACGTTGATCTTCGACCGTGGTTCAGGGACGTTCAGTACAGTCCACCAGACACTATAAGTGCCATACCAGTGATAAACACAGACGCGAGTGAGTGTGTCTTAAATGTATAAAAACTCAATAAAAATACACAGGGCGCATCGATAAGGATTTATTCTGCCTTTCTATTCTGCTGGCCTGGCTGAGTAGTTCAGATTTGTTCTGCCCCACCACAAAAAGAATACAATAAAAAATGAATGTTTAGTATTTTGTCTGTTTGTTTAGTAAATATCTATTTTGGACATGTATATGAAAGATCTAGTTGCATCTTGATTTTCTTTACAAAAATTCCTGTCGTTGAGCCCTGATATTCTACAGCAGACCAAATATAACAGTGCACATTAGCATTCACAAGTACATTTTTAATGGTACAAATAATTCATTATAGTTTCTCAGTAAAATCAGTATAACATGCTTAAAATGATTAAATGAATGAATTAAAAAATGCCTTAATTGTTTTGAAGAAAATTGATGCCACATGCAATTTTAAAATATTCATGCAGTTATGACTGATAATTCTGAGCCTTACCTGCAGATGTTTTGCTGCATTAACTGTGTTGCATCTTTGCAGTTAGCAGGTACTGCGAGAAGCTCAGGTGTGAGCTGGGAAGAGACACTCAGTTCATCACATCCTACTCAAAGAATGAAGATACACCACTGGATGATCTTTACACAGACACGCAGATGGAGCTGCTGAACGACAGAGGTGAAAGCCTTGGCTTCATACAGAGTCTGGACGAGCTTCTAGGAGAGCAGGGGGTCTTCAACCTGCAGGCTGAGACCATCTTCATCACAGGTGATGCTGGTGTAGGCAAGTCCATTGTTCTTCAGAAACTGCAGAATTTGTGGTCCAGGAGGGAGCTGAAAACTCCTGCAAAATTCTTCTTTAAATTCAGGTGCAGAATGTTTAGTGCCTTTAAAGAAAAGGATGAGATCTCGTTAAGGGATCTTATCTTCAAGCACAACTGCTATCCAGATGGAGACCCTGACAATGAGGTCTTCACCTACATCTTACGATTCCCAGAGACCGTGCTTTTCACCTTTGATGGATATGATGAAATCCAAATGGACTTTGACTTGGATAATGTTCCTGAAGTGGTTTCTCCAGAAGAAAAGACCCACCCACTTCTGGTTCTCATGAATTTGCTGTGCGGAAAATTGCTGAAAGGTTCTCTGAAAATTTTGACCGCAAGAACTGGCACGGAGGTCCAAAGCAGTGTGATCAGGAAGAGGGTTTGTTTGCGGGGATTCTCACCTGAGCACCTGAAGATGTACACAGCTCTGCATTTCCCAGAGAAGGAACACATGGACGTGGTGACCGTGCAGCTGGATGCAAACCCTCATCTCTGTGGTCTCTGCTCCATCCCATTGTTCAGCTGGATCATCCTCAAGAGTTTCAAGCATTTTCAGACTGTCTACGACAACTTTAAGTTACCAAACTCCTGCATTACCCTCACAAACGTTTTCCTGCTCCTCTCAGAGGTCTTTCTGGGGCGTACAACAGCACGCCCCGGTCTTCTGAAACGCAGCACAAGGTGTCCTGCTGAAACCTTTAAATCTGGCGAGCAAAAGCTCTTGGCCTTTGCTAGACTAGCTCTGGAAGGTCTTGAGAGAGGTGGATTTGTGTTTAGCATAGAGGAGGTTACAAGTTGTGGATTAAATGATAAGGACCTTCAGTTTGGGTTTCTGAGGCCTGTTTGTCATTATGATGCATGTGGAGGCTCTGCAACCTATGAGTTTCTCCATGTGACCCTCCAGGCTTTTCTAGCTGCTTTCTCTCTGGTCCTGGACTCAAAAGTCACTCCTGATACTATTCTAAGGTTTTTCTCCAAATGTGAATACAAGAAGTCCAGCCTTTCTTGTTTATCTTGTCTGGGAAAGTCACAACTCAGAGACAAAGACCCCTTTCAGACCAATGAGCACTTCCAGTTTACCAACTTGTTTTTGTGCGGCCTCTTGTCCAAGTCCAATGCTGCACTTCTGGAGCACCTCGTTCCATCAGTTTCACTCAAGCAAAAGCGCAAGACGCTCAAGTCCTACCTGTCCAACAGCGTGAGGTCTCACCTGAAGGACCTGCCTCGCTGCCAATCCACAGACACCGGGGGTTATAAGGTGCACGCAATGCCCAATTTTCTGTGGATGCTGCGGTGCATATTTGAGACGAACAGTGAAGACGTGGCCAAGATGACAGCCAATGGCATTTCTGCTGATTACATTAAGATAGCCTTCTGTAATATTTACTCGGCAGACTGTAGCGCTTTGAATTTTGTGCTGCACCATCGAAAGAAGCACCTGGGGGTAGACATGGACAACAACAACATTAATGATTATGGAGTGAAGCAGCTGAGACCCTCTTTCAGCAAAATGACTGTGGTAAGGTACGAACATGCTGGAACAGTCAGAAGTCACAACACACGAAATGGCCAAACAATACGAAGGAGTGAAATTATAGTCTGAATGTACAAACATCAAACTTGTGGTTTCAGGTTATGCGTAAATCAGCTGACAGACAGCAGCATTGAGGTTCTGGCACAAGAACTCATCAGATACAAAATTATCAAGGTTTTGGGGTAAGTAATGAAATGAACCTAAGTCTGTTTATGTCTTGTGTTTAATGGGGTTTTCTGTATGACAACACTCGCAGCCTTTACAAGAATCACATCACAGACGTTGGAGCCAAACTCATAGCAGAGATCATTGAAGAATGTCCCCACCTGACAACTGTGAAGTAAGAGTCACAAAAACCTACCTTGATAGCACAAGATGTCTGTCTGTGTGTGTAAACGTTCCCTGATAGATGATAAATAAGCTACAGTCTGTGTGCAAATGCACCATTTTGAAAATGTATAGTTTATGACGGTCATTACATCAGTTTAGTACATTTGTTTATTTTTAGACTCGGCTGCAACAACATCACAAGTTTGGGTGGGAAGCGCCTTGCCAGTGCAGTTCAGAAGAGCATATCTATCTTTGATGTAGGGTAAGATCTGACAACGATTTCTTCTAAAACAATGAATAATAGCGCTTTTAGCCATGGGAGAAAATCATGTGAGTAAATATTATAATGTCCAATTTTGTTAATCTGTTACAGTTTAATGATATCACTAGCGTGTGTGGTGTTGTTTGCAGAATGTGGGGTAACTCCATTGGTGATGAGGGGGCCGATGCGTTTGCAGAGGCTTTGAAGAATCACCCCACCCTGACCAACCTCAGGTGAGTCTCACACCGGCTTCAGAAAACCATGATGAACTGTCAGATACAGTAGCAGCCTCTTCAAATGCTGACGATCTCATCAATGTTCAGTCTCTCGGCCAATGGCATCACATCTCATGGTGGAAGGAGTTTGGCCAAAGCACTCCAGGAAAACAAAAGTCTTCACATCTTCTGGTAAAAATATCATAAATATTAATTTAGAAGAATTTTAATTCAAAACCTGTTGTTATTGTGACCATGGCAACAATTTGTCAAATTATGATTTGTCCAATTATGAGTAACACTATAAGGACAGTACTGAAGTGATGTACAGTACTGATACAGTGTGACACATTTTCTTAACGAAACAGTTATCCAAAACTAAAAAATTCTTCCATAATTTACTTACTCTTATATCATTCCAAACCTGTATAACTTTTTTCATCTGTGGAACATGACATGAGGGTGATAAATGATGGAAGATTTTTGGTTGATGTGTGCATTTAATCTGTTGTATCTACTGTAACACCCAGAACTGGACTGTAAGATGAAAGCACTGTTGCTTGATTTGTAAATATAATTAATGCAGACAGCACATGCAAATCAACGACTCCATCTTGGGCAGAATTGCTCTAGAATTGAATCTGTATTTGTTCTGCTCGTTTCCAGGCTGATACAGAACAGGATCTGTGATGACGCGGCGTCTGACCTCGCTGAGGCATTCAGATCAAACTCTGCACTGACCCATCTGATGTAGGACATGTGTGTGTACACACACAACCCTTTCATATTTAGCATTATTATGAATAAAACATACAAAAGTTTTATTTTTGGTTAAATCTGTGTAGACTACTAAAAACTCCTATACAGCTAATAGAGTAGAGTGTAACTTTATTGATATTGTTTAAATATAATCCTTGTATTTAACTTCAGTTCGGTAATAAACTTCAGTTCTGTGCATATAACAAATCTGTGCAGGTTAATTGACAACGAGTTAACCGTTTACGGAGCTAAACAGCTGGCTGACGCCTTGCCTAACAACACTACACTGAAAGAAGTCAAGTAAGAGCTCTGTTTTAAAATCTGGTCATCTATTACATGAACTAATAGCCAGTATTTGTGTGTTTTATATGTGTGCTTATTAGAGAAACACATCGTTAGCATGCTAACAGCCAATTTGGATAATATAACATAATACATACTCTCTCACGAGGCTTTTGAGTGCAGTGCTGTGACTTTCTGCTGTCCAGGTAGACTGTTTCAGATCAGTCAGCGACAGTTGGGCCATCTCAGAATACGGCTTCCTGTATAGGCAGTTCACTAGGGATTGAAACAGAGCCCTACTGTACTTGTTTGTAGTAATGTGTGTTTGTTGAGTAGACTGTGACGCTGTGCCTGAGGATGCTGCTGTCCAGTTTGACTCATTCTCTGATTTGTTGACAGTTTGAAAGGAAACCACATCTCTGAAGCAGAAGAAAAACTCTTTGAGGCAGAAAAGAGGCTTCGCTTCCGCTGAACAGAAAGAGGAAAACACATGATTTCTGTGAGCGAGGAGTTACAGCAACCACAGAGTGTGAAAGCAACATTAATTCATCTGGTAAAAAGTAGTTACTTTTTGTATGTTTCTGTTTTATTACAAACTCAACGTTTTTAACTATAAGTCTAACCCTTACACACACACACACACACACACACACACACACACACACACACACACACACACACACACACACAGGCATATGTGGTTTATGAGAACATTCCATAGACAATGACTTTTGTACTGTACAAACTGTATATTCTCTCCCCTCACTCTACCCCTAAATCTCACCCTCACACAAAATTAGTATGTTTTTAAGAGATTTGATTGATGAGGACACAGGAAGTGTCCATATACATATGCAGGAAGTGTAACCATGTTTACATTGTTATACACATCATTATGTTACAATATTTCTAAATGATTAAAAGACATGGTAATCATCTGAGTGGGCACTGGTTACTCTTTATGTGTACCTTTTAGATTAATAACCAATGCATATCCTGTTTATTGCATCTCAAGAAAGAGTTGATCTTCAGGTGTACTAGTTGTTACATCCCTCTAAACTAGGTCAAATTTCATTACCTGATCAATGTTTGGTAGACAAAACAAAAAAGACATCAGCTGTCGTCTTTTACATCATGCATAAAAGCTTTGACTGACAGAGAGCTGATCCAATCGGATTCATCTGGGCTCAGTTCTGCTGGAAACAAACTTTTGCACAAAGCAACAAATAAGAAACAAGCACTGACATCATGGCAAACGAATTCACATGAATTATTTCATGAAAGGTGTTTTGAGAATGATCTAATATCTGCTAAGGCCGCTTAAAATAGTTTCCATTTAACTTGTATACAATGGTGTCTGCATACTGGCCCTGTGATGAAGGAATCAACTGTATCTTATGTTCAGGAAACCAGAACCACCTTTCAACTTCAATGTTGACATAACCATCTCTAAACAAGCTGTTTTCACCCTCAACATACATTAGCAGCATTTTAAAGCTATTATGGCATATTTATGGCATATATTTGATGAAACACAGAGGGACAGACAGTAACAGTCTGTCATTTACACTTCATCTTTGGGGAGTCACATTGTACAGTTCAACATCAAACGGTCCCAGCAAATCCACAGGTCATACTGAACACCATCTGACCAAAACCAGTGCTCAGTTAGGACCCAACCACAGGAGACTTTAAACTATAGACCGGTTCAAACAGAATTGTGATTGTAAATCACCAATATAAAAATCCCTTGTAGAATCACTGATTAGTAATTGTCAGAACTAGTTAGCAGCATGAACCAGTCAAACGTTACTGGAGAACGACTCCATCTGTCAAAACTAAAGAAAGAGAGATAAAAACAAGCCATCATGAGACCATCAAAATGTTTAAACCATCAAAATAAGACACAAATATTTCTGTAAATTCAAACTACATGGACAAACAGATCTGAGAATAAAGAGAGAAAGTCCTGTTAAAATCCTGTAAATGTGGCTTTTTCCAAACACTTCTTCAATCCACCAGCTGCTAGCATTATTTACACCAACACAGAGAGAATTCACTATCATTTCTTAAACTATCTGTGTTCTATTATCTCATTTAAAAACAACTGATGCTGTTTAATCTTTTTCTATTATGTATTTGTTAAATGATGAGGAACCTGCCTGTGAGCAGCTCCAGTGAAACTTTAATTGCCCAGTATTGCTACAAGACTGGAGATGCACAGAACATTCACCATTTAGGAAGCAAAACAGACTTGGACAGCAGAGTTCTACTGCCCCACAGAAGCGAGTCACTGGAGGGGCAGAAAGAGGAGACACAGGGCACTTTTCATGTCACTATGGCTCTGAGCCAACCAGAATCAGGTGGGGGGAGATTTTGGGAGGGATATTATAACGCTCTTTCCCCATCATAACCAGGTGAGAAGAGATGGCCAACAAAACTTTCTACAGAAAACACCAAAAATGCGGCCACCACTGGCCTTATAATTTAAAAAAATGAAGGCACTGGTAGGTACAGGGTACAGTACCCTTTATCAGAAAGTCATGGAGTACAATCAACTCTGACAGTCAGCATATAGAGGTCGGCTGACCCTGAGTCCTGCCAATCGGAGCGGCTCCAGTCTGTTAAACAGCCAATGAAATGCAGGCAGACCTTCTTCATCGTTTCCTGACAGAGAAGAGCATGGCACTGCCATCTGGCTGCAGTTTCTGTGGGGGTTTTGGAAGGAGCATCAGTAAAGAGGTTCCCTGAACATTTCCTCAGATGAGTTTTGGCACGTCTGGGTTCTAAAGAAGGTGATGCTACGAGAAGAGAGGGAGGGGTCGAGCGACCGGGTGCTGCACTCCGCCTGAAGAGACTGAAGACGTCACAGTGACGGGTGACTCACGTTTGCTGTCTGCTAGTAGAAAACATCACGGCTCACAAACCTGAAGAGCCAGAACACATTAGCAGTAGTGAACAGCGTGCCATCATTCCTTATTGGGAGGGGGGTGTATATAAAAATGTAAACATGGTTTATGGGGACACTTTCTGTGTTCTTATAAACTAAATCACTCACTAAATGGTGATAAATAAACATGGCAGGGCGAGAGTTAGGGGGTAGAATACACTGATTGTACAGTATAAAAAAAACATTACAGCTACGGAGAATCCTCATTAATCACAAACGTGTGTGTGTATGTGTCTAAGTGTGTGTGAGTGTGTGTGTTTTACCTGTGCTCAGGTGAGGAGAGATTTAATCTGACGGATGTTCAGGACATGATCTGTTCACCTCGAACCATTCATCAATACAGCTGAAAGACAAAACACAACTACTGTCACAACACACACACAAATTCATTAAAAAGTCACA
Source organism: Ambastaia sidthimunki (assembly GCA_036877625.1). Taxonomy (NCBI): domain Eukaryota; kingdom Metazoa; phylum Chordata; class Actinopteri; order Cypriniformes; family Botiidae; genus Ambastaia; species Ambastaia sidthimunki. The sequence continues at coordinate 13,329 of JAZGTK010005256.1, forward strand.
TTCTGACAGATGGACTGAGAAATATTTCCCAATATTCATGAGACTGAATTTTATAACAACACACAGTAAGGTTTTACTTGAAGAGTGTAAATGTTGGACACTGCATACAGGTATTTGAGGAGATTTACCCTTTGTGATAAATGCAGAGACAGGGCAGACGGGCGATGGTGTCTCCCTGCACTAACTCCTCCAGACAGATGGCACACTCACCTGCGTCCTTCACCAACACGTCCTCTGAGAAACCAGACACACACACACAGAATCAGCAACAGTGCATGTGTGTGTGTGAGTAGAAGATCTCACTTCCTTTCAAAAAGCCTCCAAAGACCATGTATGCTGTGGCTTAGTGGTGAAAGATCTGGACTGCAAATGAAACCTTGTTGGTTTGAACCCTAAACTCATGTATTTGATTTTGAGCAGTTCATTTGCACTGGGTTACTCCAGGTCACCTGATCTGATCTCTCAGGATAAAACAAGCAGCTCAATGTGATATCGGTGCATGTGACTGTGTGAGAAGCTCACAAGATCTTCTGAGTGACCATAAGGTGGCAGTGAAGATCTACTGCAGCTCAACACTGAACAGCTTTTCTGCTGAGCTGCTTTTGAAGCGAAACTGATGAACTCTGCTTACATAAATATAAGGACTAAAGTCTCTTATAAAGTCTTACAAATTGAGCACATTTTCATTAGCAAGGTATTATTAACAAATCGGAGTAAAAACTTAATTGACTTAATTGCCAGCTGTCAATAATCACTAAATTATCAAATATTGGTTCTAAGCAGCAACAAAACTGTATGATAGATAATCTGTATGATAGATAATCTAACTGTACGACAGATAATCTAACAGAGTATAAGAACACACTGTAACAATTACACAAAAGCTGAAAAACTGTACAGTTCAAATTGATATCTGACTCATTATTCAGTCTGACAGACACATTACAGTCTGAGATCAGGCAGAATGATTGTAGACGTTGAATACTTCAGGTCTAGAGTTTAGAATACAGCAGAATATTGGAGGAATATAAATACATTGCAGCAAGAGACAGTTACAACATTACAGTAAAAAATAACTAAAGGACTGATGCATGTTCTCAGACACTCATTCACTGTAAATTAAAGAGGACAGATGTATCTAATCTGACTCCAAAGGGTGATTAATAACATCCACACGGTGATTTGTTTGATACTGCAAAAAGCTGAAGTGACAGAGAATCACATTATGTCATTTTAACAAACATAAACAAACACAACACAAGAAAAACTCTGTCGTGTAAGTGCCTTACTTCAGAACAAACTCTGCTTCCTATTACTGTATTATTAATAACACATGAAAACAAGAGAACATGGAAACCATTTTAATAATCCATTTCCATTTGTTATCATTTCTCATTTTTTGTGACCTAGACTTGTGTGTGAGATTCAGTGTAGCTGTCACTTATTGCCGATAGTGTGTTTACACTTTAGGCTCAATACGCATGTCAGTTTTGATGAAGAGGAGGCATGACCCTTCACAATGACAGATGATCATCTCAACACCACAGCAACAAGATGTGCAGCCAGTGCACAGTTCACACAGCTGAAGATAATTCAGCTATCCAATCAGAGCAGCTTTTCAGACTCTTTCTCCTGCCCTCATAATCTCACTCTCTGAAGATGGCAAAGCTGAGGACTTGCTGTCAGAAAACCAAACCGCTGACCTGCTGCACAGACCGCTGTGACCTGCTGCACAGACCGCTGTGACCTGCTGCACAGACCGCTGTGACCTGCTGTGACCTGCTGTGACCTGCTGCACAGACCGCTGTGACCTGCTGCACAGACCGCTGTGACCTGCTGCACAGACCGCTGTGACCTGCTGCACAGACCGCTGTGACCTGCTGCACAGACCGCTGTGACCTGCTGCACAGACCGCTGTGACCTGCTGCAGGCCGAGCGTGCTGTCAGGACAGAGCCACAGATTATTCTTTATGACACTCGTTTGTTCTGTCAAACTTTCACAGTCAGTTTAATGAAGGTGTCCAGAACTTGCAGCCACAAGTCAAGACAATGAAAGTGTTGTGATTCCACTGATCTGCACCTTACATGTGTGTCTGACCCAGTTTAGCAAACATGAAAATGTGCATCTGGTGTTTGGTTCTTAACACTGTCCAGCGTGAGGCAAAGATCTACCAACAAACTCACAAACACTCAGAAACACCCCACAGAGGCCACACACACGCACACACACTATGAAACAATCATACTGTTTAATTAGCCTGTACAGTGTTTATACTCTGCACAGATGGCTGAATGATTAAGTAAATAAACTGTGTTTGCCACAGTATTCTATACATGCCATATATGAAGAGTTTGGTTCCAAAACAGGATAAACACCAATTTAAAAAAACCACCCAAAAAAAAAAAATCGAGATACTGTCAAAATAAGCTTCACATTTGGTCTCTATTCAAAGTTCTGTCATCAATTAAAAAAAAAACGCCATATCCGCCGTGTTTTCCTGCACCGTTTCTTCTCTTTTTTCCCAAAACGGGATAAACGGCAGTCCTGATTTTCAGCAGAATGAAACATATTCATTCAATCACAGCGCGCTGTTCAACACGCAGACTGTGCTGCAGCTGTGCTGTCAGTGAACACAGTGAACGCTGTCGTCTTATGAACGCGTGTGTTCAGCGTTATAACATCAACAGCTCTGATGGCATTGATGAGCCAGTGCTCGTTTCGTCTATGGGAAAGAAGCGCTAGTCTTCCAAAGACGATCACAACGGGGAACATATAAAGAAAAACCGAAACTCAGGCGGTGGGAAATAGCGGCGATCTCTTGGGGCTTGTCATATGTAGAGATCAAGAGAAACTTTTATCACAAATGACAACTTGTTATTTATGGTTATATTTTAGTCCACTCTCATACAGAAAATGAGTTTTTATTGAATGAATTGAACTGAAATGGATTTATAGCATTCTGGGGAAAAACGTGTCATGGATATTAACCCATTTTGGGGGGGGGGAATGATTTGTTTGTTTAATAAATGTTTCAAATCAAAATATAGATTTATTTTTTTGGTGTTATTACAAACACATGATGATATATTACAGTTTGAAACAGAAATTAGTAGTTTTCATACAAACCCTTTTTTGGGAAAGAAAACACTGTTTTTCTCAATTATGATTTATCCCGTTTTGGAACCCAGCTCTTCATATATTATCTCTGTTTTGAATGGACATCACAAATTATTTTTATCCTTTAGCCCCTCCCCTCCAACTGCCCGTCACATAGGGACATTTTCACCATCTCCCCCACATGTAAAGAGTCAAGTGAGCTATTAGTATGTGAATCTGTCCTGAGTTTTGTTCAGTTTTCTTTTGTATTCACAACTTGTTGTTTAGATGGGGTGAGACCTGTGTGTTTACCGCGCCTCAGAGATTCATTTCCTGCTGGATCCTCCTGCTGGGTCACAGGCTGGGGTTACACACGAGAGGGAGGTGAGCATGCCAAGTTCTCCTCTTTCTCCCTCACTCTCATTCAGCTACAGTTCATCAGGGCTTGATGGATAATTTCTGTCCTGCTGATCAACCTCCACATCAGGTTCTTTGTCGTCACACCTGCGTCAGGCTCTGGTGCAGGTGATCGATCAGTCCAGGTGCTCTCAGCCCTTCGTCTATGGCTCTCTGCTTACTCCCAGAATGCTTTGTGCTGGTGTAATGGAGGGAGGAGTCGACTCCTGTCAGGTACTTGTGTTCCACAAAAGAGAGAAAATCAAACAGGTTTGGAACAACGTGATAATGATTAAATGATGACAGAATGATCTGACCTTATACGAGAACAGGCTGCGTCTGTGTCTAATTGTGTGTCAGGGGGACAGTGGGGGTCCTCTGGTGTGTCAGACTGAAGCAGGTGACTGGAGGTTGGCTGGTGTTGTGAGTTGGGGTGAGGGCTGTGGAAGACCTGACAAACCGGGCGTCTACACTAGAATCACTCAGCTTCTGCAATGGCTGGATCAGTACATCAATGTATGTGTGCAAACAACATAAACTAACGATAACGTGTTTCATGCTGCTAATTACCATAGAAAAGTACACTGACTTTAAAAGTATTGTGCTTACAATGTAAGTCTGAGGCATGGCAATGCATGTCAGGGTCATGCCCATGTAGAGCTGGTAAAAACAGTAACTTTTGCATGACACATGTAAGACACTGAGATAAAAGAGAAACTGGAAAAACAAAAACAGAAGTTAACAGATAACCAGAGTTATACACACAAGTAAACTTTTTAACTTTTTTTTTCTTGAATACATACCAAAGTCAATAAAAGCAATATTCACTAACATAGATTATATTTGATTATTTCAGGAAGAAAATCAAGAGACATTCTCAATGGCTACAACCTCAGATCATTCAGTATTATTATAATCACGCTGGAACTGTCAAAGGAAAAATGTGTTATAAAAACAATCATTGTAGTTTCAAAGTGGATACATTTTAATAGCTTTGAATTTTTTATTGTGTGTTGCCTGTTTAATACAATTTTGTGTCTTCCTCTCTGTAATAAGATGCTTTTGTATGACATGTTGAGTTGATTTATGTGTTATAAACAGCCATAACTTTTAAAGTTCCGAATTTATTCCTATGATTTAAAGGAAGTATTTTAAATAAAATATCAACACACTGGGTGTTATATATGACATATAAATGCAATTCATTAATTAATGCAACATTAGTAGAAGCCGCCTTATGTATAGCTCATGAATATTAATTATCGTATGCCGTCTTTATTATGAAACCCAATGAGAGCGGCACCCTAGACGTGGTAATTAATATTTATAATATTAAGCCGAGTAATAGTTCGCTGGCCAGTGAGCGTCACAGCGCATATTCACTAACTGCGCATGCGCGAGCACGTCCGTTCTTTCTTATCATTGTTCACGCGCGCACGCACGCACGCACACGCACACGCACGCACACACACGCACGCACACACACGCACGCACGCACGCACGCACACACACACACACATAAATATGCGTGCCTGAGAGTGAGAGTCGCGTACTGTACTTACAGTAATCACCGCTGAGATCTGATCACACGGAAATGAGCGCCGCGCTGCTATTCAACAGACTGAGACCCGCGGTGACAGCTGCGCTTCTGCCGCGGAGACTGTCGAGTATCGATCCGCGGATTGATCCGAGCGGGCCGCGGAGCCGCACACTGCACAGCAGCGCGTCCATGGCGTCCAGCACGCTTCTCTTCAGACAGGTGAGACGAACCCTGAACCTGAACAAAGTCTGATCTTTCAGCAGAAGTGCACAGTGAATGTTTGTGTGTGTGCACGAATCTGACTGTGTATATAAATCATCATTTTAAAGCTTTACGTAGGTTCATATAGATGCATAAGACACATGCCAAAAGCCAAGTTTTAAATAATTTAAGATTATACAAATGCATAGGGAAAGGTTTGTGTGTGTTATGGTATGATCAGATTTAGCTGACTCACTTTGACTGTCTCCTGCTCTTGTTGTAGTTGTTTGAATCAGAAAGCAGCACGTACACATACCTGCTGGCTGACACAGACACCAGAGAGGCTGTGCTGATAGACCCTGTGCTGGAGACTGTGGACAGAGACCTGAAGCTCATCAGTGAACTGGGTTTGACGCTCAAATTGGCCGGTAAACATTTCATGTTCAATAAACACACACACTCTTAAAAAGCTCATATCAAGAGGAATCACATGTTCATTTATTGTTTCCTTGATTGTACTATAAAACCATACAGTAAACATCTAAACTCAAAACATCTTTACTAGTCTAAGCATTTTTTAAGACTAAACTATAAAAAGGTTAAAAAAAAATTTATTGGTATTAACTGTTTAATTAAACAGCATTTTTCATTTATCCAGTGATCTCCCGCACTGATGAACGCACCCACCTGTGACCAACAACCAGTTGCAATTCATGAGTTTCTGTGATATAAACTAAAGCAGTTTTTTAAAAAAGAGAGAAAAGTCCTTTAGTGGATTCTGTTTCAATCAAAAATATGTCCAGACTTTTCACAGCATTTGATCTGGCCTGAATGTTCAAGCTTTGGTGTGGTGACCGCTGGTGGATAATCGTGGCGTCTCTGCATGTTCTCTTACCAGTGAACACTCACTGTCATGCAGACCACATCACTGGCACAGGCCTGCTGAAGAAGAGCGTGTTTGGACTGAAGAGCGCGATCTCCAGACACAGCGGCGCCTCTGCAGACGTTCAGCTTTCAGAGGGAGACCGCATCACTTTCGGAAAACATGTATGAAACGTTGCAGATGCAAACGTTGCAGATGCAAATATTGGAAATGCAAATGTTGCAAATGTTGCAAATGCAAACATTGCAAAGTTTTGAGTTGTAACAGTTTTGACAAATAAGTCACAATTTTGACACCTTTAGACATAATTCTGAAATAAATGTAGTTAATGATATTTAATGTTTAAAGGTTTCAGTGATTTTTTGTGATTATGGACATGGTGCACAAATGGTTGAAAACAGAGATGAAGTTGCTCTTTTACAGCACTGTTATCACAGTGTATTCCTGTTTATCAGAGTTGAACAGGTTGTATAATGACTCAAGCTGATGGTCTTATCGCTCTGGATTTTGACCTTCTTAGTTTCTGACGGTGCTGGAGACCCCTGGACACACAGACGGGTGTGTGACGTACGTCACTGGGGATCAGCGTATGGCCTTCACAGGCGACGCTCTGCTCATCCGGGGCTGCGGACGAACTGACTTTCAGCAAGGTCTCTGGGTTATTACACTTAACTGGAAAATAATTTCTCGTCATGTATTTTTTATAGGCTAAAATCTCTTTCAGCCTTTTACGATTGTGTCATGCCAAATAAAATTGCTCATTAAAATTATGGCAATAATATTCACAGTATATCAGCACCAAAGTCGTTGTGAATATTAAAAGTTTTGCCCTGTTCAAAAAACTGCTGCATGTTTTTGTAATCTCTGTAGTTCTTCAGATGTCCACATGGTGGGGATACATTAACGCTCTATCTGTTTTGACTCAGGCTGTCCTAAAAAATTGTACGAGTCCATCTATACGAAGATTTTCAGCCTGCCTGAGAGCTGTTTCATTTACCCCGCACATGACTACAAGGGTATGAGTTGAACACCGTCATCAGTACTGCAGTGATGAGCTATAAGAAATACTAAATACACAGATATAGAATGATGTTAGGTGTGACAGGAAGTAAACCACCCTTAACTGTGCTGAAAACACTGTCATCTCTTTCCTTCATTACACTGAACTGTTCCGTAAACAGTAATGTAACAAAAGACACCAATGTTCTATAAGATTCATGTCTTTTTTGATATTCAATATTCTAAATATTAAGGACAAAAATATTTCAAATTCATGATGTGTCACTCTTGTGCTGAAAGATATATCTTCAGTAGAACATGTTTTATGTCACAGCTCACACAATGTGTATTGTAACACTGTATTGACCAATCAGCATCCAGGACTATAAGTGCCAGTATTATGATGACGTTTATCATCTGAAGGTTTTTTGTGTGTTCTTAGGTCAGACAGTGTCCACCGTGGATGAGGAAAAGAAGTTTAATCCACGTCTGACAAAAACACAGGACGAGTTTGTGAATATCATGAACAATCTTAATCTACCCAAACCCCAAAAAATAGGTACAGTACTGACTTCTGCATGTGAAGAACAGATGAACACACTGACCCAGTCATGAATGTGTCAGAGGAACAATTCACTCAAACATGTTTGTTTTATATCACAGAGTGACATGAATTTGTATGAATGTTGTGATGGAGTTGTCACATTTGAGTGAAGTGTTCCTTTAAGACGCCTGTAAGCCTCAGATGTCATAGCAGGATGAGTGTTAACATGCGTGTTACATCCAGCCACTTTAATCAGGTTTGACCAGATGAGCTGGGGCGTGTTACTCATATTGAAGGAAAGTCTTACCTAAACCGGCTTTGGCTTTATTTAGACATGCATGCTTATGTTTTCACATGTTTCTGTTTTTTTAAATCCACAGATATTTCAGTGCCTGCAAACCTGGTCTGTGGACTTCATGACATTTGAATGTGAATTTAACAAAGACATAAAAAAATATGACACGTGATCTGATGTCACTACTTTGATCTGATGTCACTACTTTTCAGTTTTATGCTGCATTTATTTGTTTCACAGTAATTGCCTTTAAACCTCGTGCATGGTGTTATAGTTACATTATGGGATCCAGTGATTCAGGGTAAAAATGAAATTACTCTCAGAAATATCAAACTATGCTGTTTTAATTCTTCTCAGCATTACATTTTTACATGAGAACATTTCTGGATTTCTTAAGATATTCTGATCGTTCTCCACGTCTAAATATTTTGTAATCTGAAACCAATGCTTCTTGTCAGGAAATGAATTGGCTTCTTTTAAATGCTTTAGATAATCAAAATATAACCACAATCTCTACGCAATCTGTGATCTTCATTAGATGTAAAACTAATGTAATAACAGATTCAGTTAGTAAACTATGAAATGAAACACGTTTGATCTGTTTGTAATAAATGTGTTTTGGTGAAATCACGGCTGTCTCTAATTCTCTGGGTGTGTTTTGTGTTTCAGTGATGTTTTGTGGATGTCTGTAGCTACACTGACTACTGAGCTCACATGTACAAACCCTGAATAATGTGCCAGACAATCATCTTCACTGTCAGAACAGGCCAGAAAATCCACTTACATAATTTGCAAGTGAAACCAGTTGAAAGTTTCTGCTCCGCTCGCAAACTGCCAGTTTCAAAAGCATTTGAAAAAACATTCCTAAACAAAAAGTCGTTTGCTTTAATATATCAAGGCTGTTTATTCTTGGCACTTTGTGATAACTTGTGTTATTTGCTTTGACAAGCTTGTCTGCACAACTTTTCATCTTTGAAAGTGTCTCATGGAGAATACTGACTCAGACAGGTGTGTGTAAACACTGCTAGTCAGGTTTCAGCAGTTCTGTTTGCTGTCACAGAAATGCACACTGCAGCTAAACGCGTGCTTGAAAGGGTGGGTGCTGTTACTCGCAGTAGATTACAGCACAGGTATCGCAGGCTTTAAGTCAACATGCCGTAGGTGCCTCACTGTCTTTCTGCAGAGGGAACTCAGTGCCAGGAGGAGAGAAGATGTGATTCAGCAGTATAATAAAAATATTGTGTGACAGTAGCTGAAAGTGTTCAGTCATTGTGTTGCAGCAGGTGTCATTCAGTGTGAGTGTACTGCTGTCTGTCCCATCTGCTCAGTGTTTCACTCTGTGTGTGATGTCTTCACACCCTCAGTAGTGCAGTGAGACTGTGAAGTGTGTCAGTCTGCGAATGTCATGATGGGTCACACAGTTCAGTGTCCTCACGTCCCCACAGCTGACAAACAAGAGTCAAACTCTCACAGGAGACACACCGATGATTTCAGATTCATTTACTTTAATG
>JAZGTK010005257.1:0-22792 GCA_036877625.1 Ambastaia sidthimunki
CAGGACATCAAACTTTATGAGTCATGTGACCAGTGAGTCAGAGAGGGCGGGGCTTGGGCAAGAGGCTTTAAAGCAACAACTTTCCTTGTCGGATTATATAGCGTATAAATAACAAATTCACTCAGCATTCTGTATTTATTTATTTTTAAATAATTAATGAAGCACATAATTATATCTATTAACCATTTGTTTCTATCAAGCTATAGTTTTGTATTAATAATTTAATATCTATTATCTTAAACGTATTGCTACATATGTATTACTAATTAGGCCAAAAGTTCATTGTGACGCAACGTTTTTATTTATTTCCCTTCCTAATAAAGTGGTCATGACTCAAGTGTGTGTGTCTGTGTTTTAGGGGTCTGTCACAATTTTTCATTCATATTTAAGCGATCTCGTGAAGTGTCACTCTCTATGGTATAAATCCCATTATACAAAAATACACCAGTGAAGTTCAAGCACTCAGTTCTTTATGAATAAAGAAATAAATTGTCTTTCATTCTGTAGAAAGCCGCAGAAAAGTAGTTCCATGCAGTTCCCATAATTGTTATGCAAATGAGCCTTCCCGGTCCATTGAAAAATCATTTTGTCAAGACTGAGCCCAGCTCTTTTCCCATACATATAATATTGAGTGACTGATTATAAGCTCTTTTAATCCCCTGCGGGAAATGTAAGGGCATGATGAATGGATTAAAAAAAGTTACTTTGTATTTTCCCCTTTAACCAGCCAACCAATAATCCAGCCCTAACATGAACTGTCTCTCTGTCTCTACAGGCCACATATAATTAACCACATTATTTGCCCGGTTTCTCCCAATGCCTTATAATTTAGATTCTGCTTTAAATTATCTCAGTAGTAAACTTTAGTGTTAATGGACTAATGCCATATTTTGACTATTATTCAGCGCACAGCCTAAATATCACCCTAGTATTAGTAGCCTACTGCAGTGTATTTAAAGGTACGCGTCATTGTATTATAATGTAACGTGGGGTGATTTTTTTTATGGTATAATTTAATGCACAACCCGGATATTCATTCATCCTCCAATTTCTCGCTATATAAAATATGTTGGTGTTTATATTTAAGGACCCAGACTTGAGATCATAGAAAGTTGCAAATATACAGAAATGGCTGAGGCAAAGTTTGAGTTTCAGGGGCTACCCTGCCCAACCCTGGGGAAGACCACCCACTTAGCTATCCCCAGGGTAACTCGATCATTTAGTCAACATGTCCCAACACCTTTGAGTCTGTGACAATTGTTGCCTCAGTGCTGGCGAACAAAAGTGTTTCACTTGCCAATGTTAGATTGTTAAGCAATGGCCTTACTCAAAATAAAATGCAATTATCACTTTTCATTATTACAAATCTTATAGATGTATGAATTTGAAAAGATAAGGTAATTTCTTTTTATCTTTCAAAACTGCTTTGATAGTTGTCGCAGTGTGCTGACGATCAGGATAACAGTGGAAACGCTTCAACAATAGATTGAATTGGGACGTTTTGCGCCCCCTGTAGGCCAACGACCCTTATGAATTAGATAACGTCAAGATATTATTCTAACATTTGCGTCATCTAAATCACAGCATGCCGTAAATGTTTAATATAAATAAATAATGAAATGAGAATCAAGTATGATGGCAATAACAATAGTATTATTAGATTGTTTAATTGTTTTTCTTCTACTACATGAATATAATTACCAACCTTGGAACTTATTTTAAATCACTTTGTATATAATGACACAAATGAATGTGTAAATAATTTATTGACTTATTGCCTTATTGGTTTGGAGCCTTATAAGATGAACACATATTGTTGCAACATAAGCTCGTCTTTCATCAGCTCATAATCTACATTTGTCATCATTGTTGATCGTCTAAACTGTAATGTGCTAAATGTGTATATACAGATTGCCATTTGTTTGCCATCTGCAAAACTGTGGTCATACATATTCCAATCTCCAATCTCTTAATCCTCAGTCTACTGGGACGGTGATGGTTTTATTGCAATGTTTTGTTGCATAAGATGAATATCTGTCAGGTGCTGACTGACTGGTGATGGATCCAATTATAAAGAAGACAAGGAAACTGCCAAGCCCTTCTCTTTGTGTGCATTCACTTCAGACTAATGTGTAAAAAGTGACTTCATAATTATAATGGAGCTAATATGCCATCGATATTCTTAATACACTTAAAGGGCTTCTAGGGTCATTAAAGAGTGTAAATGTTTACAACCAGGCAACCTAAAGTAGATTTTTATCACTTAATATTTTAAGTAATGAACCACACCCAGTGTAACAAATTGTTTTATTTAAACCCAAATTTATCAACTTCAGTTGTGTCATGTTTTAAGTGTAGTTAATCCTTTAATAGCACTAGAATAAACATGGAGAAAAACAGGAACTAGATATACAGACATATAATATTATGTGATAATTAAATAGAAAAACCCTTTTTGTTTATTTATTTGTTCAGATGTCACTAAATAAGTCTGTGCGCTTCGACAAGTTTTACGTGAGAGTACACAGGACTGCACGAACATAAAGATTTTATTTTCATTTTTATATCTCCCATAAAATCCATCAGCAACGCAAACCTTTTAAAACCTCCCCGTGTCAAGCGGAAATTTAGGTGAGAAACGGTATAGTGCAGATGCACAATGAGTCTAAAACCTGTTTAGCAAGTGTGTTCTTGCAATACATTTCAGTTCGTCAGATTTCAAAGAGGGAAGGAAATCACTGCCAAATTCTTCAAAGGTGTAGCGACCTCCTCCACCCGCTGAAACAAGCCAAGGCAAGCTGACCGGAGGAGACACTGCACCCTTCCCTGAAATTAACTGTGCTGAACACAGGCAAATTTTTAACCGTGTATCGCATGAAGTTATTGTTGTGTTTGTTTTTCCTTTCATTTGCATGAACAGTTAAACATTGCCCTGTATTCGTGTTAATAATTGAATTCAAAAAGCCATCAGGAGAGACAAAAGAAAAGGTGACCAAACGTGTTTCGTCAAAGGAAACTGAGAGCTGGAGTTTCAGCTTTTGCAAACTAACTCTACAATTCTGTAGTGAAATTATGTTGATTAATTATTGTTTATTGTGACATTTAGAAAAAGATTGAGTGTTTATTTTTCACAAAGTTTTCTATTTGTATGACTAAGATATTACATCTAAGACATATTAGATGTTATATAAGACATTAGATATTAAGGCTTATTAAGACCCATTACGACAGAAAAAGAATAATAACTTTAAATAATAAACAACTTTAAATAATATCTTTAAAATATATTTGTGAATAACTGCACAGCAGTTTTGCACACTGTTAAAGTGTGTTATTAACATTCTTTAACAACCAATAGATTGATCAGTTTTACTCTGATTGTTATAGAGCTACATTTACATTTAGGCATTTAGCAGATGCTTTTATCCAAAGCGATTTACAGAGTGAGGAGAACATAGAAGCGAAAAAATCATAAACGACAATACACATTAGCTACAGGTATACTTAGATACAAAGAGCTTTTTGTAATTAAATGTTGTATTAAATTAAAAGAATGCAAAATGAAAGCATTTCCACTAGTGGTGTCACATTTTTGTCTCCTTCTCAGCCTTCCTAGATTCAGTATTTGAATGTGTTAGATATTGACTTTTGTGAAAAGCATCATATTATTGTAATCTAAAGAAGAAGGGGGTTACGTGACATGACATAATATGATGTGAGCAGTTATAGGGTGGTGATGCTACAACAGAAGCAGGTCATAGAACAGTGGAGTGTTCGTTATCCTGCAATACCCGTGTGGTGAGTCTCCAATGCACCGTAGTAATTAATTGTCACCCAAACGTCAGTGTCACACACAAGTCACACACCTAGATAAGCTTTCCCGTATGTGCACGCACACACTGAACTGCTGAACGCACAGAAAAATCACTCACATTGGTCACAGGCACACACATAATAATACACACGCTGTACATCTAAAACACACACCCAGAAAAACCTGTCATGATGATGACACACACACACACACGCACAGTAAATCTGTATGCATTCTATCCTTGACTGGGGTCAGGTTGCTAAAATAAAGTCCTTAATCCTGTCTCAGCAGTGAGAAAACAAAGGGCAACTGTAATTTTGTACCCTCAAATAATTTATTTGCCACCAATAGAGTCAAGAAGAATATTAGAATATTATAACAATGTACACATTAATTTCTTAGAAATTATCTTAATGTAAAAAAAATAAGTTTTCACTAATCTGAAGGCAAACAACACAAAATACATGAAATACAATTCCTTGTGATACATAAGAGGTAAATACTGGCTGCATTGCCAGAATCAATTCACACATATTACATACAATAAACAGTCTCTGTATCACTCAGATACAGATATATGAGTATGTCTCAGGAATATAAAGTGTGCAAACACAAGGATTAAAGATTCTAGAAGTGCAGCTCTGAGGGGGGTTGAGGGAGTGGTGGATTATGGGAGGTGTAGTCAGTTACGCTGAGTTTGGGTGCGATTGTCAGCAGAGACTCCTCGCCTACGCGCGGTGACACCCACATTCTCGCCCGTCTGGTTCTGCAGGGAGGAAAAGAGAAAGAGAGGGGACAGATCTGTCAGCAGGTCACATTAGGTCAAAGAACAAACTGCCTCCTTTGAAAACACAGGCGATACTTACAAACGCAGGAGCCAAAGCAACGATATTCTTCACTGCTGGGTTGCCATCAGCTGTATCTTTCATATCTGTTGAATCAAGTGGAATGATGAGGCTATTGTACACGCCAACAAACAGTCAGTTTTGTGTCAAATTAAAAGCCCTTCTTCCCTTATTTTTAAATTAAAGCTGGGATACATATAGTATATTGCAAGGAAATAGACTGAAATGTATGTCAGGCATGTTACCTTGATGTTTAAAAATGTACATAATTTAAGAATAAACTAACATTGCAGGTGATGATTGAGTCTTTCGAGTGACTGCAGGATCTTCTGCTCCTCCAGTGTGATAGCGCTGATGCTGAGAGGCTGTATTCTCTGGTTTTGTGGACCAATCACAGTGTTGCTGGGCTTGTGGGATCGAACCCAGTCCACTGCATCATGACCACCATCTGTCACCTCTGAGTCAAGATTTATTTGGTTTGCACATGAGATGTTAAGAATATGTTAAGAAAATATTGACATAATCTGGACACTTTGGAATTCTGAGTATAAACATTGTAACTCATAACCCAGGTCGATATATTACATTATAAATTACCTCCACTGTCTGCATAACTTTTATAAGGGTGTTGAGTTCTTGGAACAGAGATCTGATAAACCAAAACACATAGTGAGAAATCAAAAAAATTAAAAAACATCAATGTAATTAATATAAATGCATAATAGGCAGGTACGTATTTAGTCAACATTACATTAATCCATTAAACTATAATATATATGCTGTAAACAAATGTATGCATAAGGAACTGGTTGTAAGTTAAGTTTCACGCAGCAGTAATTCCCGTTTCTTTGATTTCTAGAACAATAGAGTGCAAAAGTCCCCTCCCACTTTTTAAACAGTTACGCTGAAAAGTGTTTCTCCCATTTAACGCATACTGGTTTATATAAGCATATGTCGATTAACAGCCTTATTGTACGTATGTCCAAAAGGTTTATAAATAAACATTAAAAATCTTTTCCCCTGAAAAAAGATTAATAACTCTGGAACCCAACTGTTGCACTATATAGCATGAATATTTGTATGTGTAGTGTGTGTTTACCTGATACTGAAAACTGTTTTTTCTCTGCACTGTTCCTGTAGTTTGGTTTCTGTTGTTTTCTACTGAAACTCTGTTTTTCACCATGTTACTCTCCATTGATTGTCTCCTTATTGGACTTCTCACTGATTTACAGAGGAAAGTCTGTTTAAAAGCACATTCAATCCAGGCATATCCAAGCATGCACATATCGGTAATTAGCAGGCCACTTTAGCTAATCAATAACCATTCATTAAAGTCTTTAATTTATGGGCTAAGAACACAAGAGCCACACTTAAACTCTGTAAGCACTGAAGCTGTAATGTCTAAACAACTCCAGTGAAGCAAACAAAATGGCTTTCATTTCACCACTTACATCGTGCCACCAGAAACATGTCCTGGATTTTGGACTTTGAGAAGCGAAATGCTTTTAAAGGATCCAGTTGACAGCATTAATTACCCAAACCTTTGGCCTCTTACCATTGGAGGAAGACAGGAAAAAGCCACCCATTCCTGAGGCTCCTTTGACACCATTGATCAAACTATCACCATTGACAGTAACATGGGACAGGCTGGCACAGGCTTGAGGGGTAGCAGACAACAGGCCATTGTGAAGCAGAAAACTTTGAGGGTCACCTAAGTCAGGGAGAGAGAGGAACACAGGACAGTTCAAGTGAAAGGTCCCAAAGTATAAGAGTCACTTCTTCTGCTATAGAGGTCTCTGTCTCAAGATTTTGGCAATTCTAAGATTTTCTTGTGTTAAAAAATAAAAAATGATTGACCCTTAAGGAACAACAATCCATCATTAAATAGATCTTTTCCAACAGAGCTGCAATCCCAAATGTTGCATTGCTGTGCAAAGGGCCAAAGAAAACAGACTCTATTGATCCAACAGTAAAAAAGACGCAAGGAAAATATCCCCCGAGAATCTCAAACAAAGCTGCAGAACTTTCCAGCACACAAAGAAAGCTCAGTTCCTTCAACAGACTTTCATCTGACTGTATGACAAGGTGCAATGAAAGTTCATGGGAAGCCGGCTGATTGACCGTTGCTTTAGTAACATGTGAATATAAAAATGTTCTTTAGCAGCTAAAAACACCCACTGAAAATGAGTCTTTTTCCACAGCAGGTAAACAATTATTCCCCAGATTTGTTTTTAAAAGAAAGACCTAAAACAGGGGAAAATATACAGTTTTAGCCTATTTAGCACATACTACACAACACAAGTGATTTGTCTGTACACACTGTAAGTGAAAAAGCAGACCAAATTACAGGCAATTAGAACATATGTGATGCTTTATATATAACTATATGAAACTAATAAATTCCACTGTTGGTGGGGCTAGAAAACAAAAATGTATTAGAAGAAAAATACTGAGGTTGGGGTTTGCTTTACCATCTTTGTTGGCTAGAGCATTCCGGACTCCATGCCACAGGAGTGTGATCTCCTCATCTGTTGGAGTCCGGTCCAAACAGATTCCATTCTCTCCACACCTGCACCTGGAATTGTCTACAAGAGCACTAGGAGAAGAGAGGGAACAGATGCCATTGGACCCAGTCTCATGGCTGTAGGTATTGTAAGGTGGTACTGTAACACAAGGAGCATCTTTATCTGCTTTGAGGATATTCTGATGAGCTATTGGCTGGCAATCTGGATTGTCTCTGTACAGGGCCAGTTGTACACCATCATCACAGTAGGCTGCTTTGGAGATGTACATGGAGGACTCGTGGGGGTCACACTCCGCAACTTCTGGTTTTGGAGGGGGCCGAGGAACCAAGATCTTCCCCTGGGCCTTGGCCACATGTTGTGCTTCCCTGGCAGATTGCAGTCTGATGATAGTGCCCTTCCTGGCCCGGGAGGTAATAGATCCCAAACCAGCTCTGGCTGAGCGCACTCTCCGGGGAGTCTGTGGGCCCCCAATGCAAAGTCCTTCTTTTTGAGATGGAGGCTCCCTTGTATGCTCCTGTGTACGACTATCCTGAGGCCCTGCATCTGTCCAAGCCTGTCTGGTGGACTGGGGCCCAGCAGGGGCACAGGCGGTCTTATTGGAAATGTTTTTTGATACCCCTGTGAGTAAATTCACGTAGTTTGAGCTGTGCAAACCCTCCTGGTGATCTGCTGAGGGCTGTTTATGGGCTTGTTGAGGTGGGTAAGCATGGCCACTTTTAGCTACCGTTTGCTTGCTGGGGTCTTTAAACACTCTATCCACTTCCACCTCATCAACTCCATTCACCTCATCAAACCATCGTAGTTTCTTCTTAATGGTCCCATTTTGCTCTGGCTCATTGATTTTTGCCCTGGCGAGCTCTACACTGTCCCTAATTAATATTGCCACATCTTTAGTGAAGAGTAAATGGCCGGGAGTGTAAGCGAATCGGACATTTCCCGGTTTCGTTTTTAAATGGTTTTTAAGAATTCCTTTTAGGAATTGGACATTGCTGCTATTAGGGGCAGGATGGGTGACAGCTTCTGCTGACGTTGTGTCTGGTTCCTCTGTGTTTTTGGATGATGACACACAAGGCATTGCCATTTTGGTGATTTCCAATTCAATTTTAGGATCTGAGGGACATATTTTTACAGTCTCTTGCGTGGTCAGAGGTTTGGATTCAGTCTTAAGGCCTGAGGCAGTGTCTACATCTGGTTTGTGTTTATAAGACTGCAAAGAACTCTGCGTTTCTTGTGGTTGCACGTTTGAGATCTGATCAGTCTGAGAGATTACATTTAGATGAGCAGCGGCATCAGAGAAGGTTTCAAATAAATGGTTGCTGTGTTTGCATCTGCTGACTGAAAGAGACGTCTGGCATACTGAGGAACGTTTAAAATACTCCTCCTCCAGTGTTTTCATCTGCAGTTTGGATTCTGATTTGAACTCTTCAGTCAGATTTGAGAATTTAAGGGGTGTGGTATCTGGCATGGTTTGTGTTTTGCAGTGGGCAACCACAGATCGTCTGTCTTTCAAAATATTCTCTTGAGTGTTACTGCCATTATAATGAGTCATATGTTCTGAATTAGCCGCTAAGTCATGCTGAATCAACTCATTTTGGCAACCAGGAGCACACTGGGTGTCAAAGCTCTGTGATTGGTCCCTCCTGCTTCTCTCTGCTGACTCATAAGCCCTGGGTGAGGGTGATCTTTGACTAGGATTATGTTCCTGGATTAGGACTTCCTCTAGGAAACTCTTTACTACAGAATAGGAGGTGTGAGGGGATGAACAAAGGCTGTTGGATTGTCTTGAAGGTGATGAAGATCTTTTGTGGTCTTGAGCCTTAGGAGGATCCATGAGGGGGTTGGAGGACTGGACACAGTTGCTGTTCTGATGGGAGCAACAAACCAGGTTAGAGCAGCGGACTGACGTGGTGCTACGGCTCTGATGAGGGTCTCCATTCTCCAAGCTGTCCAGACTAGAGAGGCTCTCTGTCTCACTATGTGGGGTATCAAGATACTCCTGAAAATCAATAATGAAAAAAACTTTAGAACACTTGCGCTGTAAAGACATGAGACTGATAGTGTCCCCTAGAGATCATGTTACATGGTTTGTTGCTGAAGGACTGAAAAAACACACAGGACGTTACTTACTATATCTAAATTACATATATACTTACTATATATAAGTTACACTATTTATATAAATAGTGAATTTTGTGTTCACAACAAAAAAGACTTTGGGGATGCCTAGATGATGCACTTTTTAAAACAACTAAATCTACTTCAAAAACAAACAAATAAATAAAATATCATGCAAAATCAAATAAACACCCAGAAGAAAAGATGAAATTCTGAAATTCCTGCAGCATATGGGCCATATAGTTCTGACTACATTTGTGTAAAGAGTGAAATACTTCTCTAAGAATAAAAAAGCCTGAGATCTTTCCTAAAAATAGGATCATGATCCCTGTATCTGGTTTTGAGCTGAATGCATTAAACTATGTTTGGGCTCCAAGCCAGTGCAGGTAACATTCCAGTGTGTGTGTGTTTGTGTGTGTGAGGGAGTAAAGGAGTAAAAATATGTTTTACACAGGACATGTTTGCATGTGTATATGTGGTTTTAGTATGTGTTTTTGCTGTAAAAGCTTCACAGTGAGCTCATCTCTTGAAAAAAATTGTTTCAAATGTGCTGCAGCATGCTGTGACAGGAGGAGCCCTGGGCTATGTCGTTTCTTTTCTTAAAACATTTACACACCAAATTTGCCGGCAGGCCTATTGCAACATACATGAATCACAGGCTCAGTGAATCACAGTGAACTGTCACCTGGACAAGGAAGTTGATCACAATGACAAAATGTGACTTGCCACCTTACACACAAAACAGCCACAACCCAGAAATACACAAATACTTTAAGAACAGCATGGACTATATTCATCTGCAAAAACTTCATTGTGAATAAAGTTACATGAACATTTTACATTTAAAATTTTTTTTTACAAAAAAAGGTCTAACTCTGTGACAGCCATTACTTCACAAATGCAATTCTGCAAAGAAACATTACTGTTTATTTAAAATCATCTACCCATTGTAATTTATGTTTATAAGGCTATTTTAAGTCTTAATGTTACCTTGATGGTGTATTTAAATCAGCAGAAATTGTTCAAAACATCACAATAATGTTTGCACAACATTTAAACAAACTGTCATCAAATCAAAGAATTGCAACACTGGTTCTGGGCCGGCAGACTATATTGTTGAGTCTTGAAACTTTCCTGCTGAGAACATCTTTATTTTTATGTGTATATGTGTATGTCTATTTACCTGTGTGTTAGTCTGATCTTTTTCTTTAAGAGCAGTCTTTGTGTCCTTCTGCTCATTGAAGAAAAACAGCTGGTTGTTTTTAAAACTGTTCCCCTGCATGAGTTTGGTGTAGGCCTCATCTGCAGACAGGGCACGCAGGTGACGGGCGCCCCCTGGAGGCTTTGGGGAGGGAGTGCCGCTCCTGAAACAACAAGGTGGCTCAATAAGGACTGGCGTTTATGAGGGCGCCAAAAGTATATACATTTTGTAAGTATCAATGCAAAATGAAAATGATTAAAAATCAGTAGGAAAATGTTTGTTGACAAGTTGGAAACTTGCTTAGCAAACTTACACCACACCTCTCCTATTTCTTAGGTTTGAATGGTCTTGCATAGGTTTCCATTATAACTGCGTTAATATATACAAGTTTATATAAGTTTTTCCTTTAAATATTTTTTATAATATATATTTTATAATATTTAATTGGCCTGATAATGGAAACTATTACACACAAATACCACATTTTACATATCTTTAGACAATAAACAATTATTGTCATATTTTGAGATGACAAAATGTCCTACCTGCTAATGGTGAAGGCACTGGCCAAAAATGGAGGCTGATGGGTGTATAAGCGTGGAGTGCTTTGAATATGATGAAGTGCTTCATCAATGTTGGGTGATCTTCCCTTGAAGGCTGTTTCAAACCCAAATCACTTCATTTAAATGGTAGACAAGACAGCACATGCCAACCTAATAATAACTGGTAACAGACAGTCCAACAGCTAAACACTGCAAGCAGACACATGGATTAGTTTGGACCTTTATGGGACCTACTTGGTCTCTTCCTCTGGGAAGGAGGAAGATGAGCTCTTTGGAAGTTCTCAGTGGCATCTTGGACCTTTTGCCGACGCTGCTGTAGAATGTTTTCCCTCAGTCTCTGCTCCTGAAAATCCCACTTTTTCCTTTTCTCCTCCAAAGCCCTGTGATAAACAGAGAGAATATCTGTTATTTTCCCTCTCCATTTCCTTTTGACTTAACAAAGTTGACTGTGCAAAGTACACTGTGCCGTGTAAATGTTTTAAGATGCTGTATCATGAAAACTTTGGCAACCGCATGCAGACTATCAAATGTACCACGTGCTTTAGAAAGTAAATGAGAATTTAAGAATCTAACTGGCAAACTCAGCTCATTGTGCAAGCTTTCAGTATCTCACACATTAACATTCTAGGGTCAACAGAAACCTGAGCCTTTTCTAACAGTGTTTAGGCATTTTAGTTTCATTAGTTTGGTAATGGCACAGCCGCTAACACATGGCTATGCTACTGAGACCTTGAGATGTCAACCAAAATTCCTTCAGGATAGTATGATGGAGTAGCGCGCACACTGTTACATACTAAACACTCACTCATGGCATTTGTATTCTTGGTTTCCTCTATTTTCACTAATGATTTAATCACAACATAAATAGCTACTTTTAAACTGAGCCAGATCTGTGTCTCAACCATATCTGGACTCTGTGGGGGAACCACTTGTCTTTAGCACCATTCGGGCTGATTAGAAGTTCTATTTCAAGCTGGCAAATCCGGGCAGACAAATAAAAGATTGTATCTTTGCCCTGTGGTGTAGCTTTACTTTCAATGTGCACAGGGATTGACTGGGTCACAAAGCCAGACTGTGGTATTAATTGCATGGAGACGGTTCTTAGAATCTGACACGCAATGTCAACACACTCATTTGACCCTTATTCTCAAATTCAAATGTCTGAAATACTTCGGAGTTTTTTAAGATGCAAAGTATAGTTGTCTAGCTAAAGTTGTATTATTGCCATCTCATGCAAGTCTCCGGAGACCAGCAGTCTAGAGACTTTTGTCAGCAATGCAGTTGATAGCTATTTAAGATATAAATATAGTCGTTTAAAATGTTCTATACAGTCAATGCTTTTATTTTAATAAACCTATTTTAGACACTTACTTTCGTCTGCGATTTGTTTCCTGGGAAAGTTTCCGAGCGCGAGATCGAAAGTACCTCTGTTCTTGTACCAGCATTTCTCTGTCATCTTCAGTCTCTCCATGTGGAACTAATTTAATGCTACTAACACAATGCAAATTAAGGAAACCGCTATTAATATTTATAATAGTCATTATTAAATATATGAAGTGATTCCCGCAGTCTGGATCTAAAGGAGCTGAAACAATCGTAAAACTATCAGGACAAAACATTCGTCATTATGTCAAGGAAAAGGATACGAGTAGTAAAGTTTGTCCTTGAGGGCTGGCATCCCCAATATATCAGGATGACAAGGTGATGACGGGTTTCAACACATCACAGTCCTCATCCAAACAAGAAGAGCCGCATCCGATTGATGTTGGACAATAACATAGCTGACAAATCAGATAAAATACTGTTGCCTGGATGAAGACGAAGACTAACAAACACAAAGACAGCGCAGATCACTTATCGCCTGTGACTAACTACCTTTAATTTTCTATAGTCTGATATTTTTTATCTAGTCCCAAACAACGTATGTGCCATCCGGACATTGTTTTAAATAAGCTAAGCAGCATGTACATGCACGCCTATGTCGTTATGGCTAACACACTTACGCCATATTGGTAACCACCGACGCGCTTCCTTGACAACGGACACAAAGTGGGGCGTGGCCGCGCCTATCAGAAGCGATTGGTGTTTTTAGTCTCTATGGTCGCGCCACACTGTTGCCATCTGCTGGATATAAACGCTCATGTTAAGTCGGAAGGTGGCGCTGTTATTACATGATTTACTTGACGTTCCAGATTGTCCACTGACCCCAATGATTATTTTATCTTTTTTAAACTTTTTTAATTTTACAATTGTTGTGTAAATCACTTTGAATTACCTTTGTGTATAAAACATGACAACTTGCCTTGCCTGCAGAGTTTCTCAATTTTTAAGAATGTTGAAAGGTGAAACTGGACAGAATTTTACGTGGTCTGGTGTCCACCAAGACTTTTTAACATCAGAAATGTAGTTCACTTTAACATTTCCCCATTTGGCCTAATAAAGCTACAGAGTAGCTTTATTAGGCCAGGATTTGTGAAATTTAAAACAAGTCAATTGACTGCAAGGAAACTAAGTCAAAAGCATTCATTATTTTCTCCTAAAAGTAAAACATTTACCATCACACATTATTACCATCACATACAACAACAACCACAGCCATCACACATTACAGCAAATTCACAGTAAAGACCATGTGATAAATGTTTTTATAAAGACGACCTATAACTGGGAAAAGTTTTATTTTTTAAACTGACGTGCCTCTATTTAAAGAAAACACCAAAATATATGTCTGTGAGGGTTTTTAAATTTGTGTACTTCAAAAGTAAAAACTGCAAATTCATTTTTCAGTATATTTCAATAAGAACTGATGTGTGAATCAACTCACTGAAAATTGTAGCTCCTCCCTGGATGGATCCTGTCAATCACAACAGCTGCCAGAGTGTGAGTTGATGTGAAACTACAGGTTAGAGATGTTAGAACGGGAATGTTAGTAGTTGACAAGCCGTGTCGACCCGTTCAGTTACAGTTATACCAGCATGACAGTCTTTTTGAACCTGTTTAAGATTCGCACATGGTCCTTCTGTTTATGGTCCTCGATGTAGGACAATAACATCTCTACTAACTGAGTCATTTAATAAATTAATTGTATTATAAGTATGTATATGTCACAAGTGTATATGTCAATTATTATTACTACAGACCATTAGGCCTATATATACTAAGTTATTAATTTCAGTGTTGACTTACTATTTACTTAACGTTTATCGTTCATTTATCAAAAGTAGAAAGTTATTAGAATTAAGTATAAAAGTAATATGCCAACGTTTATACCATTTAAGTCACTGTAATCCTATAATGATATTAACATGAAATGTATTGTCAGTAAGCTAATTACAAATACACATAGTAACTATATAGTGTTGATTTTAAATGGAAAAAAATTAAACTAATATGTAACCTTAAACAAGTTCTACTATACCGTTTATTGCCACAGTTTAGCTGCTGTTTACATGGGATCTTAAATGAATTTAATACGATTTACACTTATACAGGCTCTCAGGTTCCTGTTGCGTCTATTTCCCTCTTGAACCCTCGTTTGTACCGAATAATAAACCCAGACTAAGCAAGCGGAGGACAAATGTAATCCAGATCTCTCTAATCCAGTTACTGTGAGACATCCCCTCTGATCCGGATTTACACTTACAATGAAACAGTAAGAGTGAAATATATGCTGCCACAGAAGTGATCTTCCACACCGCAAGAGGCTTAAAAGTTACTTGTTCGGTACTGATATTAAAAACACAGCCTATTAAAAACTCTGTAAGACACCCTTGAGAACTTCTGTTTCATCTCAAGGGATTGAACCTTCATCACAAGAATTATCTTCAGAGTTCCGAATATATTTACGTTGTTTCTCTGTAAGCACAGAAGATCGTTCCTTCCAGCAGGAGACGTTAATGCACCATTAACTGAGTTTGCTATTGCTTTGTCTAGACTCTAGAGGGCTCTGTTGTTCCCTTCCTACTAAAAAGCTGTGGGCACGTGGAAAGACAGTCTGTTGGGATAGATGGGGGTCAGATAAATTTTGCTAGTACAATTGTACTGTGGAGGAAAGGGCTTCAACAGCACAGAGAGTCTGACAGTTAAATCCATATTTTGGCCCTCAGGGTAACAAAAAGTGATCATTTCTCCCAGAAAAGTGGGTGATGTGCCACAAAAAGTGTCTCCCAAACTGAATCTTCAAGTGCTGACTGGTCCTCCCTTTGTTTAGTAAACGATCTGTTCCACCATGTAGATCTGGTCTGTAGAGTAATTTGTTTCCATGTTGTAAGATGCTGAAATCAGAAAGTGAAAATATGGTTAATTAACAAATCAGATTTATAACATATACTTAATGCATTATAATTGTAAAGTTAATATTAATTCTAAAGATTCCACTCATTTAAATAACTAGCTCCCTGGACAACTTGTGTCAATAACGTATCTGCTAAGTTACTTTACAAGTTTCAAGCAAAACTGCATACTAAAATCTCTACAGAGTCAAATTCTGTTTTTCTGTCCTTCCTCTGCTAAAACACATAACAGGTGTCTATGATATAGTATATAACAAGGATTCTTCATGAGTTATAATGGTGTGACAACTTCATCTTCAAAGGCACATCTATTCATACACAATACGTCAATCAAACTAATTCCCATAATTAAGCTGTCGCCGTTAAAAATGAGTCACTTTCATTCACACTGTATATAAATATAACTGTATTTAGACCTCCAGACATGACAACCACATTCTTCTGCTATGTGAACTTATTGCTGAAAGCAAAGTTTCATTCCGAATTTAAGAATTTAAGAGTATTCTTAGCCTTTTATCTGAAAGTAATATTGGTCAACGCTTATGGCCTGTTATTCAGTACTGTCTGCACTAACTTTATATTGTCGTAAGGGACTTATGGATTTCGTCCCAAGAACAATGATCTTATCTTTAAAATCCTTCATTTATTAACATAAGTCACACCTACTAAAGAAGGTACTTTATTTTAACCACGTATCTTTCTAGTTTGTAGTAGTTTCAAAAATAAGTGTGTAGGCACAATTCGTAGCTTGTTAAATACTGTAATTTCTAAAATACTCCTAATTAAAAATCTTTAATAAAACTCTGGTGCTCCTTAAAAAAATGGAAAAAATTATTTATAATCTATCTTTCTAAGTATAGCTCCATCCCTTTTTAAACACACCTGAACCAGCAAATACACAGTTGTTAAAAAGTGGTTGGAACTTTTTACTTTTACTGGAACTAGTTTTTTCAAGAAAGTTGACTTTTACTTGACTTTTTAGGAAACTTGATTTCTGAGAACAGGATTGAGCAGCCCTGTTTTACCTTCTTCGAATTCCTAAAACGTTACTCATAACTTTGTAACTTTTATTACTTTTTTCTCCTGTTCTGTTGTGATCTGAAAAGTTTTCAAGTTATGCGAACGACAAAGGCTGCATCTCTGTTTCTCTTAAATGCTCAATTTTAGTCAATCAGTCAGTCAGACGTCTTCGTCTCCAGAATCCTGATCTTTCCTGTGGCAACTGAGTGTTTCACAATATGCCACAACCGAATTCCATTTCATGCCATTGTGTCCTTCAAATAGCTCCTGCCTTCAGCCTGTTATCAGCAGAGTCATTTGTGACATGTATTTTTTTTTGTGACGTGTCATTTTGTGTCTTGTGTTTTTTGTCAGTTATGGTTACCCATAACCGAAATGTGACCTCTGCATTTAACCCACCCTTAGTGAGGAATGAACACACACCCCCGGAGCAGTGGGCAGCTATCACTGCAGCGCCCACTTGGTGCCTTGCTCAAGGGCACTTCAGTTGCTACCTGCCAGTGCTGGAATCGAACCAGCAACCTACTGATTACAAGCCCGACTCACTAACCAGTAGACCACAACTGCCCCAATTTCCGGCACCAAATACAGCAAATGGTGCGAAAGACTGTTAATGCATCATCTGGCTGTACTGTGTGTTTTCAATCTTAGTAGATTACAGTACTCACTGTTAATAAGTGGGATTATTTTCAAGCTTTTATTATGTTACATAACACCCAAAAAATAAAAAATGATCCCATCATAATAATATAAACCCATGTTTGTGGTCAATAATGTATTTTAAAAATTGCAACCTTTGTATGCTTAAAACGCATGCTAAGTATAGCGGATAATACAGCAGTGATCATACTGTGCAATGATGCTAGAAATGGGAAATATTACGAGACAAATGCAAGTGTCTTGAACAATCTGTGTTTATTTCAGATGAACAGTTCTGTTGTTGAAATGCTTCCCTTGTTTATATAAGGTTTTTTGTAGCTTTAATATTTTACATTATATTGCATTTATTATTTTACAAGCTTTGTTCTAGTATGACATCATTCTGTACGTTCTGAGGCTTAATGTAAACACTTATAAGGTCATTTGCTCGCCGCATATTATTACCACTTGAGATCAAGTGGAGACTGAGTGCGGGGAGATGACCTCATCCACTCGGATGTTTTTACTTTTATCTTTACAGCCCTATGAAAGGATCACATTGGGCCCAAAGAGGGTGGAGATGTTGTTTATCAGCTGGTGGACTGCAGGGTTTATGCTAGAAGCTTTCTACAGTAAATTTACATTTATACATTTTGCTTTTATCCAAAGCATTCAGGCTTTTTATGTTTACCAGCGCATGCATTCCCTGTGAATTGAACCCGTGATTTTGGCTTTCCTAGCACCATGTTTTACTAGCTGTGCTACAGTAAAGCCTAAAACACTGGAAATGAATTATGAAAAAACACCACTTTAGTATAAGCATAAAAACAAATATTTCCCTGAGACAACAACAGAACTATTTGTGAAGTTAGCTTTAAATTTTAACAATTAAAGATGAGCATTCTCACAATAGACTTGAGATAACTGAGTTTTAATTTGTTTTATAGGGTTATTCAGACTTTGATGAGACAGTTTTTAAATCTCATCAAAATAATGTTGTCGAACTAATATAGTGGAATTATAAAATGTATTTCAAGCCCTTTAATTTGTATTACATGCTATGAATGACACTGGTAAACAGAGATAATTCTGACCTCAACAAATTGCCACCACATTTATCTTCACAGGTCATTTATTCTTTCAATGCCATTTTCTGTTGCTACTGTCACTATTGCTGCAGAGAACCCAGTAATGTTGTGCAATTGGATTATTTACACTCATATGCCTCGACACAAACTGTGCGAGTCCTTAATCGTTTATATAATAGCTGATTCTAAATTAAAATATGTTTTCTTTGTGCTAAAGAAGCAGTCAACAACCTTTCTGACATGAAGTGCCAAGTGTTAATTTATATTGGTAATCATGATCACTGCTTGCCATTGGTCAGACAAACAGAGGGTCCCACCCCCAAAATCATGCTATTGGCTGAGCCCATGCTATTACATCTCATCAGACAAACAGATTTAAATTTGATTCAAAATAATAACTAAGAAAAACACCATAAAATATTCCTCTCACGTCCATTTTCCAGTGAAGGCACGTGTGCTTAAGGTTACTGACCCCTGTACTGTTGTTTGCTGATTCTGGGTGTTTTGTGGAAGTGAAAGATTGTGTGATGTTTGCTGTGTGATCAGTATGCTGTCTGAGGAGGGTTTGAGTCTGAGTGGTGCGAATCTGACCGTACTGCTTCTCATCTTCTCTCATGTTCAGCCCTGCTGCCTCTCTCTGCTTCTGCTGACTGTTACACACTGACAAAAGAGGCAAAATAAGAGAGGGTGAAGTGGCCTTATTGAGTTGAATGAGGGGAGGCACATGTGGCGAGGACTAATGGCCCATATCTGTGTGAGGACGAGTGTGCGCATGTGTTTAACTAAGTATGACTGAAAACAAATTATAACTCTGGGAATGACTAGACCACTTCACAGATTATAACCGTTATAACGGAGCCGTGTGGTCGATGGCTGCGGGAATAGGACAAAGAAAGTATAGATAATATTTGCAAAGAAATTGGTACAAGAAAATCTCATCTGTTGGGTCCAATTTACTGGCTAATGTTTTTCCTGCTTCCCACATCCTTAGTTAACCTCCAAGTCAGATTTAGTAGTCGCCGGGTTTGTTTTGTTGCCATGGCAACAGGAGGTGATAAATTTACAACTGTGTACAACTGTTGTGCCATGAACCACAGAAGGACAAAACTTTTTGTTGTCTGTAATGCTAGGTACAAAACTGTAGCCACTTTATTTTACCGCTAATTATCACAACCTTCATCCAGAGGATCTTTGTTTTTACTTTACATTCAGTTGCTGTTGCTGGCTCCCGCTCTTAAAGTGACAGCTACTCACAACCAAAAATAAACCTTCTATACACACTTTCACATTCCAAATCTTTCCTGTTGGTCTTTCATGTACAATGAATGAGACTGAGGCTTTTAATCTTAAAGAAAGACACAAAAAGCATCTTACAGGTATAATTGAAGTGGTACATATGACTCATAGTCCATATTTTTAGTCTTCTGAAGCTACTCTATATCTTTGTGTGAGAAATGGATACAGATATATGTTGCTATTTACTGAATGAATGAAATCCTTTCAATGAACTGTTTGACCCACAAAAGCTGCCTGAGTTACAATATTTTTATTTACAAATCTGGCTAATCTCCATTTACTGTAATCACATAAAAGACATAACAGTGAGTACAATTTCCCAGTCATATAGGTGACAGTGACATAAATATTGACACTATTTCCATTTTTTTGGGGGGAACTAACCCTTTAATTTTATAGAGCGTTTTCTGAAATACTGGTAAACTAATAGTTAGTTATTTAAAATGGAAGATTAATTAGTGAAACAACAGTGATTTCAAGCTTGACAAAAATAATATTTATGAGACATAACAAACTGGATTCAGCATTAGGGCTGTTTACTTAAATATTAAAAACGTATTTGACTAAATGACATTGTAAACAGAACTCACAGATTTCTTGGAAAAATCACAAACAACGTTTGTCTGTTATTAAACTTTTAAATGAGACATCTGAAAATACACAACACATAAATTTTTGATAAGCCTATTATTTAATCACATATTACAGAATAGCTTTGATCATTTTAATGTGTCTCATGTCTCAGCTACACTAACAACATTCTTATTCTTCTATGAAAAAAGGCATCTTAATATTCAGTAATAAACATCATACTGCCTTCATAGCTGATGCTGGGTCACATTGGTCCAGTAGAGCTACTACTACCTTGGTCTAATTACTAGAAGGATTCTCCATGCAGCCCCTCTCTGAGTTTTCATCTCGTATTCCTTTTACTCAAAGAACTTCTCAGATTTGGTGTCATCATTCTGCACGTACTCTAAGAGCTCCCTGAGATACTGTATCACATTAAAGAGAGACTGCCCTCCATAAGAGCTCGTGTCAGCCTCAGCTTATCACTTTCTGTACTGGCACTCACCATTAAAGTGATCATTCTGGGGGCAGTTTGTTTTTTTTAAACTGTATGTTTGTTTTAGACACCATATAGAAAATGAGTACTGTATTGTACAATAGTCATATTGACTGTGGGACCGTCAGATACAAAAACAGAAGAATTTGAGTTTTTTTCTATGTGTCCAATATTTTATGTGGGCTGCTCATATGTAAACATATTTTGTTGTTGCAGAATGCTTTTTTGCGAGCATTACTTTTGACATGTAACATAATTAAACACAATTTTGTTTCCTTTGAATACTTGAAAAAAAATTTTTAGTAACAGAACAGTGTGAATAGTTGCTGTGTCTACCAGCAGACGCTAAATGGCCCATGTTGACCAGCCAAAGGCAAACCCTTCATCTCTGATTACTCTAAACCTCTAAATCTTCTACACTAATGAAAATACATCATAATTTAAAGAGCAGTGCTGATGTCAAGAGAATTTAGAAGGTTTGAATCAAGGTTAAAATGGTAAAAGTGCAAAAGTATGTAGTTATATTGGAGAAGTGATTTCTGTTTTCTGTATCTTATTTTTTACTTCATCGTTTTCAACAGTTTTTTGGACGACTGATGTTTGGTTGTCAGAGTAAATTTCTGTGTTTACTGTTTTAATGTCAGTACACACTCCCTTTTCAGTTTTCTTTTTTTCTCTATGGTACAACAGCAGGTCAAAACTCAAATATTTTTTTAAATTGCTAATATTTTGTCTTACCCATGTTTTGGAATGGCAACAATGCGTCCATATTTGGTTGAGAAGAACCAAATTGATTAAAAATTGATGAGTGCGTCCTTTGAAGAGTCAATCAAGGATTTTCCTCTTTTGATAGTGTGAAAGTGGCTCATAGGGATTATGATTTTGACTTCTACGCATGCATGCGCTCCTCCAATCACGATGGGGTTTATATGGCCATACCGAACTATGATGGAGGTTTTTCCTGTAAGCCCTGCTGCTCTAAGTCTCCTCTCTGGAGACTCTACATCTATTGAATCCATTAGTGGCCTCTGCTTTCAACATCAAACCCCAAATCTCTGATTAAACCACCGTACGCCTCAACTGACTTTCATCTCAGTCTGTTGCTGACTGACACTGAATGACAAAACAGGCCCTTTCTGACTCTCACAAACAGTAACACAACTCGACACATATCAGCAATCTATCCTTGGGAAGGATATGTTGTCAAGGTAATCCATGCTAATACCTCAAGCTTTTTTCCTGACTTGATATTCCTACATGCCTGGGCTACCTTGACAACCTTTGATACATTTTTAATGCCCTCCAAGAGATTTTATAGTAACTCTCACATATTCAATGACAATTTTCATCATTCAGTTTACCAGCTACAAGCTTGGCAAAGCATATCAGAATCTTCAGTGTTCCACAGGTTGTTTGAGCCAACAACAAACCAACCCATAATCTTCTCTTCCCAACATGAGCGAATGCAGATTTTGTAGTACTAGGAGCCAAGAAGTTTTTCTGGAAAACAAAGGTCTGTATTTTTTAGATCTTTTATATCTGGGACTTCATTAAAGATGCCCTTTCTCAACTCTTTCTCCCTCCTCTATCTTTCTGTCTCTCGCCAGCTCTCCTACCATGTGAAGCTGAGTTTTAAAAGCCTGTCATTGTATCGTACAGAACATCTTTAATGGAATCCTGCTGTGGCATCAAAGAACGGCGGCAACATTCCTCATTCCAAGCAATTCCCTTGACGGAGTATAAAAGTTCTCTCTGTGTGGAACGGGGTGGAGGGGAATCAGTAAACCACACTCGACTCACACTGTGTTTGTTGAGGTATTGTTATTCCAATAACAGGCTGGCTTTAAACTGTGCGTGGTGTATTATCTTGCTCTACAGTTTGGAAAATACAGTTTGGAAAATGGAGTAACAACTGTATGGTTGTATAATTGCACCCATTTTGAAGAACGCAGTGAATTTCTCAGCTAAAAATATTTACTGACTCTTTTCATCTAAACTTTTTCTTACTATATTAATAAAAGTTCTGCAGATGATTACTTCTATGTAGACTAGGAATACATAATTGTGCTTCTGTATTGTGGCTGGAACGACTGGTGAAACAGCAATGGAATGTTTATATTTATGCATCTGGCAGATGCTTTTATCCAAAGCAACTGACATTCAAGGTATACATAATGTCTGCCAAGTCAGCTTTGTTCAACAGTCTTGTAAAGACAAATTGTTTATTTGGCTTCACTGAACAGTCAAGTTTGCAACATTTGTTCCTGTTTTTCTTTGCTTTTAGTTTTTTTGAATTAAACCAGCATAGTAAACACACACACACACACA
>JAZGTK010005258.1:0-22791 GCA_036877625.1 Ambastaia sidthimunki
AAACCTTCAAATGTAATCATTTGTAGATTCTCTTTAACAACCTCCATCAAACATAAACTGAATGTTATGCTAACAGGTTAATTAACTTAACACATAACACTTAAACTGTATATGTGAGCTTAATCAGTAATATTCATAAACACAATATTACTTCCATTTACTCCAAATTTACATTTGCACAGACTATAAAGCGAATTAACTTGAAAAATTGATTAGAAAACCTGATTTGTTACAGTTTGAAATATGGTTCCCAAACCATAAAGTAAAATGCACTAAAATTAATGAATATGACAAGAAGAAATATTGACTAAATGTAAAGGAAAGTTCCAGCCAAAGACATTAAAAAGTCACAAAAAACTGTGTTAAAAACTGGTGTTTACTGGTGTTGTCTATAAAATCTAAGCACTAAAATTCGCACTATGTTTGTTCAGCTCTAAACCCTTGTGCACACAAAGCGAGACCCAACATGTTAAAAGTATTGTAAAAATCAGAACTCTTATCTCACAACACAGCAGGCATTTGGACGAAGGGTGATCTTTAGTTTTCTCCACCCCAAAACCCCACCACCCCTCCCTCTCCATCTTAATGTCCTGTAGTCGGCATACTGCCCAGGTTTGCCTCATTTAAACTGTCTTCACATTGGCAGATTTGACAAGCAAGCAAAATGGCCAGGTTCCTTTGTCTCACCCACTGCTCAGAGGAGACTAAATGAACCGCCCGTCAAAAGCCAGTCAAACCAAACTGTCAGGCCAGGCACAACGCCTCAACTTGCCACATACACTGAGGGTCCGGCGTACAGCGTCATTCCAAGAGGAAATAATGAGGGAAGAGGACTAATGAACACACTGAATGGAATGTACAAGGAGGTCACGTTCCAAAGCTGAAATCTCTTTTATTTTTAAGGGTCTACGGAGGACAGAAAATCGGCAGGAACGTTTCACTCAGTATGGAAAGCCGGAAAGGAAACTTTCACTGTTTCCCTAGAAACCTTCAGCTTTATTAAAATGTTAATGACGAAATGATTCCACATAACAGAGGTATCACCTTATATCCACAAAATGCACACAAATTAATTGTTCTTAAATAAGGCTGAATATAAATTAACAAGAAATAGAATAGGTTTTGAATGGCATCTTGCTTCTATTTAAGGCATACATAAACAGGTCTGCTATCACTATGGGCAACAAATCTCAAGAGGTCATTGGTTCTGTTTAAACCGGTTGAAGATGTGATGACTTGAAATCTAATTATCGAGCTGAAACGCTCGTCCTGAGTTGGATCATTGGATCATTGAAGACAAGGCATTTTTTTAATGCCCAGGCTAACAGAGGCAAAATAGAGTCATGTCCTGCTTTATACTGTGTTGGTTTGAGTCCTGCTGTGTGCTGTATGCGTGCTATTGTGACAAGCAAATTTCCTCTTGAGGATCAATAAAGATGCATCCTATCTTACATCCTATTCTCATCCTATATTCTATCCCACCCTATCCTATTCTATTCATTCCTGTTTATTAATGTCTTTTGGCATTGTCATATGAGAAGGTTAGTGCCTTGACATTATAAATATTTCTTGTCTACAAACGCAAATTTAAAGATAGAAACAGAACTATCAAAAGGGACAAGATAATGAGAGCATAAAAATATTCACTTCAGCGTTTCTATCAGTGCAATGACTTTCTCTGGCAGGGCTGATTTTTTCTTTTTGCATTTTTCTGTCTTTTCCGCATGAACCATGACTAAAATGATCACATACATGATCAGAAGAGCTTTTTTGTCATGATTTGGCTTGATGAACTTAACTAGATCATTTCACTGCAAACAGCGCTTCAAAAAGCCTCCATTTTAAAAGACTGCACACCTCTCTTTGTTCACAGCCTACACCCAAACTGTTCTCTTCCTTCCCTAATCAGCACTCTGGAAATATACCAGTGCATTTACTCTCTTACTCATGTAGGCAATAAAACACTGTTAAAGTGACATATAATTACCCAGGCTTTTATGAATAATTAAGTCACTGCTGCTTATTATGTGCGAATGCATGAGGATGTCAGGCGATCAATAATGAGAGGGGTGATAGAGATTACATGCCAACATGAGTACTGTCCGGTCTCTGATCAAATTTACAGTACATAGTGGCTAGTGGTGGACGGTTTGATCTTGAAGTATCAATACTGATGGTGTGTTTAGATAATCGATTTGAAAATATAGGGATTGATCCTTAATGTTAATGTTGTGTATTATAAAAAAGATGGCAAAAAAAGGTTGGTGAGTAATCAGGGATGTGGGAAATGTATTTAAATAAAATTGCTTGTCAAAAGGTTGATCATGCCCTGTTATTGTGGTTTATCAATTATACAATTCTAATAATTTGTATTACATTTTAAATCAAACATTTTTATCCTCAGTAAATTCAATACTTTCCTTTTGTTATGCACAAAGCATGATCAAACCTTTTACTTGAGTTCTACTTCTGACCCAAAACAGCATCTGAAATATGAAAGCAGGCAATGGGACTGGCACAGTAAATGACAAAATACATATAATACTG
Organism: Ambastaia sidthimunki; assembly: GCA_036877625.1. Classification (NCBI taxonomy): domain Eukaryota; kingdom Metazoa; phylum Chordata; class Actinopteri; order Cypriniformes; family Botiidae; genus Ambastaia; species Ambastaia sidthimunki. The sequence continues at coordinate 2,548 of JAZGTK010005258.1, forward strand.
CAGTACCAAGAAAAACAAACTATAAACAGATTCTGTACTGTAGGATTCCCTTTAGCTGTATTCAACATTTATTGTTTGATGAATGCATATATAAAGTAAAACTCTCTAATCATGTACAAATCACTCAACAACTAAACAGCTATTACATCAAAAGACTGAACAGTATAGAATCTAATATATACAGAATTATTTAAAATGCATTCTAGTAGTGTTTATCGTATATGCATATATGATATTTTGAGAATTATGTATTGCTTTTTTCTAGATTAGGAATTTTTTTAATTAAATATTATAAACATAATTATTTGACAATAACAGCTGACACACTGTGTATTATGTTTATAATGTACCTGTATCTCAACTGGTAGAGCACTGCGTTAGCAGCACAAAGGTTGTGGGTTCAATCCCAGGGAACACAAGTACTGATAAAACTGTATACCTGGAATTCACTGTAAGTCGCTTTAAGCATCTGCCAAATTAATAAGTGTAAATGTATTATGTGGTTAGAAAAAAATAAATGCTAAAAATAACTGAAAAAAGATCTGCCCTTAGTATTTGCTTCCAAATGTTGAATGTTGAGGTATTTAATGACATCTGTTTTTCTTTTGTAAAATGTTACCAAAATCACTCTTAGATTTAAAATTGTGCCTTTAAATTATAAAAAAAAAAACCTCCAAAATGCTATTTTAATGCCAAGCTTTATATTTGTTTAAACCTGTTCACCATTAGATTTTGTGCCATTCCTCACCTGTTGAAACTGGTTCTCTCTCACGAAAGAAAAGAGAAGCAATAGACACAGAGACATGTTACCGAGTACAAATGAGGCACGCTTACAGAATGAGCACGAGACACCAAATGAAAAAGGACGAAGAAAAGTGTGCGATAGATGTGGCATAAACACAATGTGCTTGGCCCTCTTAAATGAAAATCCAATTTCCAAAAGGCTCACAGAGTTTATGAGGAAAAAAGCAAACAGAAAAAAGAGAGGCCAAAATTGGCCAGCGAGCTGAGAATACTCACACAGATGAGCTATGGAGAAAAGCATTGCAAATCCTGAGGGCCCGGAGAGAGACAATGATCTTCAATTACCAGCTGCTCTGTTCCCAATTTCAGACAAGAGAAAAAAAGGAATGGGAGTAAAGAGAAAGAGGTTGAGCCGAGGAAGGCATTGGGAGAAAAAAAATGGGAAAAAAGCAGGAGATTGTTAAATAGGAAATGAGACAGATGGAAAGATTGGCTGATGGTGAAAAAACGATGTGCAGGAAAAAATTTATAAAGAGAGATAGAATACAGCATGTGCAAATAAGGCAGGGACGAGGGTGAGAAAAGGGATGGATGGAATAATTTCTAATTTATTCTATTAGATGGCGAGGGATCGTCTCTCTCCCTTTTGCATCCCCATTCATTTCTAGTTGCTTTGCAACCAATGCTCTGTCTGCAGATCATATCATCTGTAAACACACTGTTCCACTTGTCTGCGCTCTGAGCTCTCCTTTCCCCATATCTGTCCTCCATTTTAAAGAATGCAAAATAAGTAAACAATCCATAAAAGCAAAGGCTAAAAGGCCTCACTGACAATAAAGATGCATGTCTACATCCAGCCTTTTTTTAGAATCACACTGGTTGTGTCACCCCTTAAAATCACAGATTCAGTGTAACCTCTATATAAAATATGTATTATAGGTAAACACCCCTAAGGAATAATTGCATAAATATACACAAGTTTTGTCTTGATTCTCTTGAAAACCGGATCAACCACTTCTGTGAATGTATGTGGATTTTGGGATGGCGAAAGAACGCTAATGTCATGCTGAAAAACACACAATGTATGATATTTGATTCGTATCAAACCATGGCAAGCTCTGTTTAGAGGCATCATAGGCACACTCTGACATGAAGCCTGTTCCAAAAGTAAGAAAACATTCTCACCTGCCTCCTTAAATGTCTTGTCTGAACTTCAAGGCTGCATCATGTGATGCATGTGTCCACTGCAGAGAAGGCAGCTCCAGAGTGCATTGTTGTAGTGACAGAGTAAATCCAAGATGGCTGACGATAAAACCGTTTGTGTGGCATGACTGCTTCACATGTGACCTATAGACTGACACGGGTTACAGGAAGTTGAAAATGATACTGGATACAGGACACGCCTCTTTACTTAAATGCACATACCACTACTGACTAGTTATCAACATCTCATGCTACTGCTCAAGTAAATTAATGTTCAATAATATTTCGAAAAGCAAGCGGATTTATTTCTCACATGGTTATTGAACTTTTATTCCTTCCCTACGTGATCCAGAGCTGATTTGTCAAGAATTTCCATGAAATGGTAGCAATTTCTTGTGTTTGTATTAGCAGAGCAAAGGCGATTCTTACCCAGCACAGCAGCTGTCACAACACTAATTAGAGTTTCGCTATCTTTTCTGCAGAATTTGTAATGCACTTAAAGATGTTTCCTTCTTTTCAAATTGAGGCTCTGTTTCTGAGCTCCTGAGCTGGAAAGTGTTGTTACCGGTCGATGGTTGGATTTGCATCAGAAGTGTGAAGTACCGAAACCTAAGATCTGAAGCCGCTTTATAACCCATTTTATAAGTGCCTTGGGTCATTATTGCTCTCATTAAATCAGAAAAAAACTACTTTGAGATACTGGATTTGATTACACATCAGATGAAGCATTTAGTTATTTTTTTGTCTCCCCCCACAAGGGAACAAACATTGTTTAAGATTCATCAGCAACTGTCATGTTTTAGACTCTCTCGCCACGCTGGCTTGAAAGAGGAGCCGGAGGGCTTCCTTAACGTTGGAGCCGTGCGAGTAAACTGCTTTAATTACACACACACTCACCGTCAGTGTCTGTTTTCCCCACTTATTCTCATTCCCTCCTTATTTTCTGTCTCTTTGTCCATATACCGCACAGCAGTCTCATATTTACTGTGGGAAGAATGCTTATTTCCACTGCTTTACCACTTATTCCTTTCTGTTTCCTGTTAATTCTACTCTTGGCTAAGCTCCCAACATCTTATTCATCTCTCGCTCTCTCTCTTTCTCGCTGTCTTTTTGGAACAGGTGGGCCGGAGAATGAGAGAAATCGATTCTTCTTCATTTGGGTAAATGAAATAGGAAACAATCCCCTCTGTTTAGGCTTCAGATCCACTTTCCTCCCTCTACATGTACATCTGGAGGCTGGCAGAGCACTCTGAGTGCTGGCAGCGCCTCACAGCTGATGCCATTCTCTGTCCAAGCACATTCTCAGAGGAATCCACCAATCAGAGCTCAGCTCACTCCACTCTGACATCAAACAAACCTCGTCAGGAATGACAATGAGATTCAGCTCTCTACACTGACTATTAGCCTGGCATTAGACTGCTCATTGCAACATTCATTATTATAGTGTGTTTCTAAGTTCAATTGGCCATGTTTCCCAGCATTAGCATTGCGGTATCCATTAACACGTCTTAACACATCAGAATCTTTGACATCAAAGTCTGGATTGCCAAATGGTCCATCCTATTATATAAAAATACACAAATCTGTGTAGAAGTTGACACCCTCATGCAGACGAACTCCCAATCCTGCTCAGAGTAATGAATAAGATGCTGTTAGTTTCAATTCTTTTTCTTTTTTGCTTGTTTCTCTGTGTAAATAATCATTCTGTAATTAATAAAGTACCTGAGCCTGACCAGAGCTCTGTGAAAGTGTAGTACACCAATACAAGGCTTTCTCCCTTTTTTAGTTACAAAGTTTCAGTGCTCAAAATGTTGCTGCATATATCCATTGGGAATGTATCGAACCTTTGGTAAATCAGGCCAGTAGATGACTGGCTGATGGACAATCCCAGCAACCTCTCAAAATTCCATCAATGTCATCTGTCTGTTGAAGGACCTCTTATAAAGAGAGCGGATTTAGATAACTGGATGGCATGATATAATCAATAAAACCATGCATTTACAAGCAAGTCATGAATCACATTATTCTGTGATCCCTTCTGTGTACAAAATGTTACCAAGTGACTAAGCTTCATAACTTAACTGAGTCATTTTGAAAAAGCTGTTTGACTATAATGAAAAATACAGACTAATGCATCACAAGTAATACATCTCGCAAATAAAACACTCCACTCCAGTTCTAATATCAGGTTATACCTCACGCTGTACAATGATATTGATTCACAGCATTTCAAAATGTCTGTGCAGCGAACCATTTAAGTTATACATACCAAAATGTAATACATATAAAAATGTCTTCCATTATTTCAGTGGCTGTAGACTGATGAATTGAGACTGCCAAAAGGACAATTCTATCTCTCCCTGTACAGCTGGCATCAGAAAGATGGCATTTTTCTTGGACTTCATCTCCATAGTGATGCCAGAACAGGCACCCTAGACTGGCAAGCAGGGCATGCATGGCGTGAGGCTGTCTCATTCAGACATTTTCATGGTCATGAAACCCTAGAGACTCTGTTTGTGTCTGGTTTCAGAAAAGCTCATTAACCTAATCAATTATGATTCTATATATATATAAATATATATAACTAAAACAACATTTAAAAATGAAAGACGATCCTTATATATATATATATATAAATGGATGTTTGATATATGTATTTCCAATTTTTTGTTGTTGTGGGTTTCAAGAAGAGATATAAACATTGCTTTCCTGGAGGCCTTAAAGATTGTTCAAGATTATAAACAAACAGGCAATGATGAACAATAATAAGACTGAAGATATAAATATCGTATTATTGTCCTCTATTGCTTATTTGTCCATGTCTGAGAAGTATATCAAAGATTGTATTTATACAACTCTTACTAAGAGCAGAAATTATCAGTTCATTATTGTCAGACAACTCACTTAATCAGAAACACAATCTATAACACTGTGAAGTCATGAGGTTTAAAACCAGTTAAACAATAGTCGTGCCTCTTAAATATCAAAAGCCCTATTCAAAAAACACCAGATGTCACAAATGCACTTTAATCCCGTCTGATAATAGGCCATTTTAATAAGACAATATCAAATTAATAACATTTAAAATGTTTAAAAAAAGATGGTAATGAAAGCAATGCAGACATCTAGTGTGGATGATCTTCTGCCTAAAAAACAGACACACACACCTTTCTGAAAAACTTGGAGATCTAATAAACATGGAGACACATCCTATTCAGTACATCATCCTATTCAGAAATCATGCTGAGTGATGATGTAAGTTTCAACCCAGACATCCTTAAGAAAAGTAGTCCTGTCTGAATAGAGTAAATATGCAATTTTTGGAAGCTGTATTCAAAATCCACTTAGCTTAAAAATCAGTTTGAATGGCCATGACACTTACATTTCTGAGAACAAGCTGTAGGTCAATCTGTTTGGTTGTTTTTTTGCTTGAAGTAACTGGCATGAATTGAACTTCCACTCCCGTGGAAATATAACACTGTGAGGTACAAATAACATTTTGCCATGTTAAAACAGATTTCTGATATGTTAATTTAATTTTTTGTCAATGATGACAATAATGATTTGGGCAATCGATTTTTGCATTGATTTTTTCTACAAGCTTTCATTTAGAATGCAGAAAATCTACTTTATATTATGTGATCACAATAAAGAAATAAATGGTTTAACAGCTTCCTGCAGTCTCCAGTTCCATCTCCTTTCCTCTTTCATTTTTTTCTGCACTTTGATACTAAGAAATAGCAGCTCAAAACACATCTAGCCCGGTTTAAAGAATACAAGGATTCACATAGGAGCGGGACCAACAGGCTTACTAACACCACAAAGCTGCTCACAGCTCACCGCTGGTGCACGAACGGCAGCGTGCAATTGTTATTCCTTCACGCTCTTTCTAGTTAATGCAGTTATGTAGCTGAAATACGTTAACCCCCTTCACCACACACACACACACACAAGCGTGCACACACTCCCATCAGAGAATTAAGCTGGCTTTGAAAGAGACGAGTCCCCGTTGATAGAGACAGCCCTCGTGATAACTGTGCGCTCTGACATCCAGCTTAATGAAACTCCCGAGATTTCCATCAATCTTTTTTCCTCTACTTTCTACTCCCCCTCTCTTTCGCTCTCTCCCTTTTCTTACGCTAACTCTACCCGCCCATCTTGCAGACTCTGTCTCTCTCTCTCTGCAAATCTCTTACTTCAAATAAGTCTCTGTCTTCCACTCCCACCTCTCTCTTTTTCTGTATAATGTTTTTGGCTCATGGTATGTTGGCAGTCCTGAGCTCCGGCGCTGATCAGCCTCATTCTATTCTCATGAAATAGTAGCACGCTGTACCCTTGAGCCTAGCCACAGTATTTGGATGCTTGCAAAATGAAAGAAGTCGGCTCACATGGCGTGAAATGAAAGAAAAGAATAAGCTGATGCATGTAAAAGAAAGAGAAAGAAAGACTGAGCTGTTCTGCATGACGGAGAGAATGGATAGCGGGGTGGGGGGGTGTTCAAAAAATGGTAAATGATGCAATGATTCAATGCTCTGAGTAAATCATTTTCATAATCAGCATTTGTCTTATTTTCCAGTATCCAATATCTAAACAGCTTTTAAACAGGATCGTTTACTTGAGAAGCAAAACCGTGTGTAAGATAATAACACCTTGAATTAAGTTTTTCACCAATTGGCAAATAGTTTTTTCTTGCTTTAAGCATAAACAGTACTATGTTTTGTTAGATTTGTTTAAAAAAAATGAAAAGTTTAAAACAATTTCGTTTCTCTAGTAAATGAATATTGCTGTGAGGATGTTAATATATTTTTGCATCAAAATACGACAAACATACTGAATATGAAAATCTGGGCACAATGTAAATGCAGTTTGAAAGTGTCTGACACTGTTAACTTTGTGGATTTAGAATAATATTGCCCATAATGGTAGAGTGCATTTAATTTCATACTAAAATGAATGCTGTTCCATTATATGTATTCAGCATGACAGAATTTCATTAAACCTACACATGACAACAGAGTGGAGTTAGTTCATCTAAATGTAGCTTACACTCTCCCAGTAGGCTCTAAATGGCACATGCAGCTTCATGCTGCTAACTGCCAGATGTGTTTTGCCTTGTGGTTGGTGTAGCTGATTCCCTCTTCCTAGATTTTTATTTGAGAGAGAGACATGTCCAGACATGAGGGACTGATGTGTTACAGTATATCACTCCTAAATAAAAAGTGCCCTGTCGACCCTGAACTTTATGGACTGTTATTTATTTAAACGTATGAATCGATGCAGGCATATAAGGGGCTTGATTTAACCGGCACACTAATAACTTTGGACTATAGGACTACATCATAGTCATTTTTTGGTCATAGGGTAATATGGTCAAAAATATGATATACATTATAGTTTGCTTTAATCTAAACTGTACTATTGCTTAAGGGTTAAAATACCTTCTTCTGTCCCAAAAATAATGCTTTGGCGGAACTTGACAAAAATTCAGCTGTAAACTACACTCTAATACCTTATCAGAAACCCCATTAAAATTAGCCTTGTCAAGTAAACAGATTTTTTTGTGGCTGGATGCTAGTAAGCAACAATGCACATTAGCAAGCTAAATGTATTTTATTGTATCTTTATACAGTGTGTAATATATGATGACATGAGAAAACCCAATTAGATTGAATGTTACCAGTTTTAGAAAATGTTTTCAGATTTGTGTGCAGTATACTTTAAACAGAGAGTGAATACACTGTAGGCAGCCCCAAGATTTAAATAGGCACATTTCACTGGCACATGCTCAATATTTCTTTTTGAGTAAAACAATGTATAGTATTTCTTCTTTTGTAACAGCAGAAATGTAGTATTTATGTACCTGTCCTCAACCTAAGCACAAGCCCCACTGTTTACCACAGTGGTAACCCTCTTGAAAACAGAACCTTTTGTAAATCCCAGCAAAACAGATCATTAAACACTAACACGTCTGTACCTTTTCATGTTTTGCTCAAAAACACACAAAATAACACCTAATTTCAACTTTCCCTTTCCAGTTACATAAAAAGCATGCTTAAAACTGAAACTCCCCTGCCCAGTTTTTTCAACATTACATTAATGCCAACAGTTATTTATTGTGTAATGCCAATGCAAATGGATTAAGTAAACTTCTGTTTTACAAATTTAAATAGATTGTGAGCAATGGAAGTAATTTGTGACAAAATGTTCAAGAATTGTGTTGCATTAGCTCGTTTTAATTAAGTAAATTGAGCAAGGAGCACAAATCTTTTTTTTGAGACTGTAAGCCATTTGTGTGTTGATTTCCTGGAAAAGAGTAAACACAGTGGCTCTGTGGTGCTTCGAAAACTGTGTTACTTTGTTTGTTTGACAGTTTCAACCAGCCAACAGAGCAACAATCTGATCGTTCTATTTGTCTGACCAATGGCAGAAGGGAAAATGTTTGAAAAATTTACAAACCATCTTTACTTTTGACAGTCATATCTTTCATGGTGATGCTACACATACTGTATTACAAACACTTCTGTAGCTGGATCTTGGATGTAGCTGTGCCTTCCTTGTTTTATTAATACAGCAGGTGTGGATTTGAAAATTACTACAGAGACACTGTTGAGTTCCAGCAGTGTGGGCCTGCTGGCATTATCTCCTGAAATAATGGCTGACATTATGTAATATACATCACTATACCAAAGGGAAATGCTACGGGCTGTGGTGAATCGGAATCACTATTCCAATGACAGTTTTACTCTGCTTAAATTTACTTAGTAGTAAAGTTCCTTTCACAGACAACATAGTTTTTTTTCTCTCTCTTTCCTTCCTTTCTTCCTCATGCTTTTTGAAATTAATTTTTTAGAGTCAGAAGAGGTTGACATTAAATTTAGTGTTTAATTTCCTTAATATCATAGCATGGTTGAGGTGATTTACAGTGTTAAGCACATGATTGAGTTCAGAGGTTTGCAGAGCTGGGGCTCAGAACTGCTCCGCATTACTCTGCACAAGCTCATATATATCAATGCAGCCTGGCTTCTAATGCAAATGGCCCAATGGTCGATATTGCTGTGCTTGCTTTCCTTGACATCTTCCCATTTCCTCCCTCAGTAGCAGAGCGTGTAGCATTTGAAATACAAATCACACAATACGGACACAGGCGAAGGTGTTCCCTAAGTGAAGGAGCTGCCTACAAGAATTCTGTCTCTTTTTTCCCCATTTGCACTATTGATTTTCAAAATCAAAACACCCTGCCTTAAGCAATCTTAAGACAGGGACAATCATTAAAAGCTGTGTCTTTTATGTTAGTCAGAGAGTACAAAGGCTTATTTATACACTGTGCTGTATGTGAGAACTGAGGATGGGGCTTGAAGATAGTCACAATTAGCACACGTCTACAAAATGGATGCCATTTGTGGCCCTCTTATACTTACTATGTGTTAAAAGAAAAGCTGATGCCAACTTTTATTGAGGTAATAGTTGTTCTTAACATATCCACAGAAATAAAATAACCATTGCATTTCTAATTTCTTCTTTGCTTTATTAGCAAATATGCTCATTTTGATGTAATACGTGAAAATTACAATATTTTGTCTTAATCCTAAATTGAGATGAGGTATCCTCTGGGTCTTGGGTAACCCTTATAGTAGACCAGGCTAAAAATACTGTATACTGGAGAGCGCTATGCAGTGCATGATGAAATAGATAAAGTGGGGTATGGTTTTGCCTCCAAAGCAAACAGATGCAATAATATTAATCTATAGAATGTGCCTGTTGGAATAATTTCCCAAAGGGTAAGATGATATTATTTCATTCATCTTCAGGGAACAGTTACACAACACAATATGATGATATACCATGATCGCAACATAGGTAGGATGTAGTTGCATAATTCAAACACTTCCCATACCGCCTGTTTTTATCTTATTTTCTCTCTCTTGCTTCAGGACTCTCTCTCGCCCTCTCTCTCTGTCCTCATTGAGTTCCGGTTGTGAAGGCACACACTATACATGCATAACTGTAGGAAATGTTGTGTTGTGTTGTGTGTATATCTGTTACAGTATATGGAGGCTGCGCAGTCTGAGGGCGTCTTGAGCAGGGATACGTCACGGCACTCCTGAACACAATGAATCACTACTGAATAGATCGAAGTGCCAGAAATTGCTGACATTATGAAACATGGCGTGCTGCTGGCAAGTAAATCTCAGACCTCGAAAATAAATGACCAACCACAAATGACCAACCTACAGGAACAAACTCGCTCACCATTACTCTCTCTCTCTCACTCTCTCTCTCACACACACACTCACTCTCAATTAATCAGTCAGTCAGTCAGTCATACACACATTTAGAAGCACATCTGTTCTGGAAGCCTTGCAGATGTTTTGCATCTCGCTGTATATTTTGATATTCTTGCAGGTTTTATATTACGCTGAGGGTCTCTGTTTACAGGCTTTAAGGGAGATTTTTATTACAACACAAACATGAAATATGGTGTTTCCTCTTGAGCAGAAATACATTTACTAACGGACAGGCTTACTATGATGAAGAACTGTTTTCTGAACATGCGACTCGCCCTCACTCACGACACTACACGACAAAGCAGGAATTTTAAAGTAAACCTCTAAAAATGTTCCTGTAGCTCAACTGGTAGAGCACTGCGTTAGCAGCGCAAAGGTTGTGGGTTTGAACCCAGGGAACACAAGTACTGCTAAAAATGTGTATATTAAATTCACTGTAAGTCGCTTTGGATAAAAGCTTCTGCCAAATGAATACATGTAAAATAATAAAATGTCTTATTGTCGAGGGCAAGACAATATTTTATTATTATACATCAGAATTCTGTAGTAGATTCATTTGGTCACTGAATTACTTTTAAAATATGTTTTATTATAATGTGAGTGTTGCTCTTGTTAAAAATAATATTTGACACTTCATTTGATCTTTTAAACACGCAGCCTGCTTGTCATAAAGTACAGTCTTTTTATGATGGCCTGCGAATTTCTGTTTTTAATCTATAGTATGTAACTCACTGTGTGATAGTAGGTAATGAGATGCCATTCAAAGCACTAGATGAGGTAATGAGACAACAGCTTGTATGATAGTCTTAAAAGTCAATATCTAATAATGTCATAAAATGTTACATTATAGCAATTAAAGCACCCTGTAGTTTCATCATAATTTGAGCTCCAAACTGATTTTCTGGAGGCAAACCCTTCAGTAACTGCTGACCACAGTGATAGCTTTGTAATTGATAATGTCAAATGATCATCCAATTCTCACAATTTTTTTCCTCTCTTAAACCACTGTTTTGAGCATTCATTAGTGTGGAGAGCTTTTCAGACTTTCACAAGGATATAAAAGGTCACACTACATACTGTCAGCCAGAGTGCATGAGATTCAGAAAGCCAGTGTTTTTTTTTTTAAGAAGTACTGTGTAAAAGTCATTGGAATGGACTGAAAGCAGGCAAGGCTTGCCTGGAACCAACTGTGTCTGATTGACTGTGATCTGCAGGCGATCTTTCATGCACTTTGAAGGCAGTGGGAGGGGCCTCACTACCTACCCCTGACATACAGAGCAAGGCTGAGTGAAATTGATATGATGGGTTTCCTCTTTATAGCTGAACAGCGCTCTTCTTCTTTCCTCTCCTCCCCCCTTTTTTACCTCTTTTCTTTTTTCTGTTGTTCTTTTTTTTGACATGTAGCTGTATATTTCATATCGCTGCTATACTTTAATCTTCAGGTGTTTATCTCCTTACAGCTAATCTGTGCACATACATGATCTGAGGAAAAGGTTGCGCCTTACGAAGCTCCCTAAATCCAAATCAATGTGCGAATGTTTGTGCAAAACCAATTTTGTTTTTTACAAACCTGTCTTTCTGCTCATCTTCTCATAGGCTGGCCTTTTCTTCTGTTCTCCTTCCCTCGGTCTGCATTTTTACCTCTTGTGTTTGATTAAATAAGGGGTGGAAATGGGAGATCAAGGCCCTGTAGAGAGCCAGGTGCACGATTATTAACCTCTCTGTCGGATGGATGTCTATTTCACCACAGGCCCACTGAGAAGAGCCAGCCAAGGTGGAAGCCCAGACCAAGAACAGGCCAAAAGAGGAGAGAGGAACATTATCCTTGCGTCTGTCTTGATGCATGATGCTTTATGAGCAACATTTAAAATTGTCCTACATATAATGACTTTTACTGTCAATCTTCCATTCTTGACGAGACACTGACATCCAAGACAAATGAATTTACATTTAAGCAAGAGTTGTTTACTGCGTGTGATATGTGCCAGCCCTGATTCCAGCGTTTCACAGCCCTCACAGGTATTTCATATGGAGTTTCTTAATTATGCTGCAAATTCAATAAAATATACATTTGTAGAAGATTTTCACTTTTTGTCTTCCTGAGAGCTGTGGAGTCAAAAGGTTCTGTTTGCCTTCTTGTTCACACCTCTTATCAAATTCCCAAACCAAGTACGCTCACACGTTGCTATAATTACTCTTGTCGGCTGCACATTGGAAAATCATGTCCCCGAACAAAAAGTCACTCAAACTAAACTTCTTGTTTCTTATTAATTAGGCTATTAATATGCAGTTAGCCCACAAAGGCTACGACAAAAGGTGTAAGTGATATAATTGACTGAGCCACTTCTGTGAGTTCAGTACTGTGCAATTTTTAATGTCTAATAATAGCTTATAAACATGACAGCAGAATGGATTAAAAATTACAAGGCATCAGATCAGTGGTTCTCAAAGGGTGCTATAGCGTTTGATTGTTGGGTTCTCCAATTATTACTTAACAGCTTTCTAAAAATTGTCCAGGTCTAATGGAATTGGAGAAAAGATTGGCTCTGATTCTGATTGGCACTTAAGGTGATTTAAAGAGATTTAGTATAGACATGTTAAAAAAGAAGTAGCGTGTCTTTGCAGAACCTCTGAGCAACATTTAATGAGAAACCTCAATCTTCATATTGCAGCTCTAACTGGATTTTCAAAGCTGAAAAACTGCAAGATATATTTTTTCCAACCCTGGAGTTGTTTGTTTGTGCAGGCTCTGAGATTTACTATGTTCCAAGAGTTAATATATCAATAAAAGATAATATGACTCAGTAAACATAAAGTCTAAAATAGTTTTTAACTTCACAAAAACAACAGCTCCAGATCTGGATGGGACATTTTTAGCAGCTACCAGCTTCCGACCAATGAGAGACCAATGAGAGGCCAATGAGAGGCCAATGAGAGGGGGTGTGCTGCTGAGTGTGCCTGTCTTCGGCGCAGGTGTGTGTGCTGTCGGGGTGTGGGCTGATGTATGGGCAGAGGCCTTGCTCAGGTGTGAGCTAATCGAGTGTCAAATGAGCTTGAGAGGAGGCTTGCGCTGAACGGTTCAACAACGCAGCTGTGGCCTCCTCCAAACTCAGGAAGACGCACACACGCCCGTTTTTACGCACACACACACGCACAGTGGACAACAGAAAGAGTTCAGCTGAAAATATTCACCTGGATGCACACAGCAGTACCAGGCTGTGTCACCACACACGTGTAAGTAGGACAGTCTGCAAGCATGAGCAATATACAGAGCGCTAGAGAAGCTAAACAAATGGAAAATAAGATTTGCGATGAAGCGAGGCAACGTGAAGTCTTTAATGCAATTGAACGGCTTGTTACTTACACTTGACGGAAGGCACATTGTTTAACATCTCTTTTGCTGTCTCTCTATCTTTATTGGGCTTCTTGTGTCCTGTCCATTGGGAGAAGAGGTCAAGGCAGGTGAAGTCTTATTCAGCAGTGTGGAAGAGCTTTCGGTGTGTGACTGGTGATCCGACTGGAAACAGCCTCCTGACCAGCCAAGGATGGTAATGTAGGCACACACACACACACACCTTTATCATTCTTTCTCTTTCTCTCTATTGTCACTCTAGTTCTCGCACCTCTTTCTTCTTCATTTCGCTCCCTGGAGACGGAAGGGCATGTAGCAGCTGTGCCCCAGCAAAAAAGGGAAAGATTTAAGAAATGACTCAAAAAAAGCACAAGGTGGGAGTTTGACCGTGACCCTATATAAGTGGCACATCATTGAACGGTGTGGCACTTATATGAGCTTCTTATTCCAAAACTGTTTTTATGGGAATGATTTTATGGAAAAATGCATTCATGCCACAAAAATCAACCCAAACTACTGACAAACTACTGTGCCACAAAATGTCTCTAAAATGTTTGAAAATGTAAAAGATTTTTAAAAATAGATTTTATTGACAATTTACATTAAAAAGGTTTTTATCCTCAGTAATGTTTTGTTTAAGAGCTTGTTTATGAAATTATTATATTTTTATTCATATAATGTTTGCTTGGTTATGCCTTTAATAAAAATTCTAGATTTGGACCAAAGGGGGCTGATAAGCAGATACCAATTTCAGAAGGACAGAAACAACCTTTTGTCTTGAAACTGAGATTCACTCTGGTTTGTGTGAGTAGTGTACATTCAATATAGATTTAAACGTGACTTACATTCGTTTGATTTGCCTCACAACGATACCTCTGTCACCCTGTTAATTGTGCCTCTTTCCTTCTTTAACTGTCTGTTCTCCACTGATTTAGTTTTAATTAGCTGCCACACTGATGTGTCAGTGCAGTGGGGAGCGCCTGACATATTCTCTGTCAAAAGAGGATGATCTGCATCCTGTCACAAGAGGCAAATACAGGAAGTCTGGAATTATTTCAGTCCTGCTTCTTATAAACGATGAGTTATGTAGTGTGAAGCACATGTGAAATAAGAAACTGTAATCCAGAAATGTGTGTGACTTTGTAAACAAACATCACATTTGCTAACAGGCTTGTTACTGTACAAACAAAAGGTTTTCCTACTGTAAGAACACATAAAGGAATAATTCACCCAATAATAACAATTCTGTCATAATTTAATTGCTCTCATGTTATTCCAAACTTTCCAAGTTTTTCAGTAAATAGCACTAAACTTCAGTCTTTTCCTCACTCACATTGTCGTATGGCATCAAGACATGAGCTTAAAACGACACAGGGGTGAGTAAATAATTCCAGTTATTGCATTTTTAGGTAAATTATTTCTTTAAATAGCACATAACTGAGAAAAAGAGGCTGTAAAACAGCAAGTTCCACGTCTTCCAACCTGACCTTCAAATCTCATTGCTGTTTTAAAACCTTGTCACCATTGTGATTATGTTCTGTGAGCGTTAGAGACAGGATATGATGAGCTGTGGAGAAAAGTTATGCATGACTGCACCACAGGTGGCCCTGCACCGAAGGATGTTAGTTTTCCCCACACATTCTCAGAAGAGGACCCTCTCCTTTCCCAGCAGTCACTTCACCACAAACACCCTGAATGCTAATTCTCTGCGTTCCGCTGCTGTTGATCCAAACCTGCGTGCAGTTTATGAAAATCAATGCGTGCAACTGACCCCTGTCTGACATAGATAGCTCGTAAGAGGTCTATTGGAATCGTTATTGATGGCACCTTAGTAATTAAGCTGTAAAACGCAGAACCAGGATTTTATTTAAACATCCTCACATGCTACTGTCTCGGAGGGGTTGCTTTTAGAGCTCTGACATTGATGCATGCTCGGTTCAATCAATGTATAACAAATTATAGTTTAGATACTGTAATTAGAAGTTTTCTCTGAGCTGAATCCTATTGAATGGGCACACAGGCCTGTCTGCCCGCTTGCTCACTTTTTATTATTCACTTTCACTGTCTCTCCACCACGTTGTATACCGTACAGCTTCAATTAAGAGTTCCACTGCTGGCAATTAGACAAAAAAGCCTGAAGTACAGGACAGAACATGTTTTAATAGAGTTTCCAATTAAGTGGTGTCAAGCAACCATGTCACAGGAAAGTTCCAGCAGGGGGAGGGGGGCATGAATGTGCGAGAAAGAGAAGGACAGAATATATGAGTTTAGACAAGGTAATTGCACCAGCGGTCCATACAAGTCTCATCTGCAAAGGGATTTAGGTTGTATTGTCATTGGTGACAGTTAACTAATGCCTTGACGGTCCTGCAGCCTTTTTCTGCTATGCCACACTGCAACTGAGCTGTATAATCTAAAAAAAAAAAACTATTATTTTTATATTATTATTAGTTCTTTATTATATTACTATTATATTACTAACTTGTTAAATCATACCTTCTTTGTATAAAAAAATTATAAGAAAGTATAACGATTTTGTCTTAATAAGTTTCTTTGGAATCATCAATACACAACATGTAACACAAATACATTAAAAAAAAAAAAATCATCAAAATGTAATTACTGTCTCTATCTATATAGAATCTTTACTGCTGACATAACTGTGGCAGGGAAAAGTAATACTAACCAATAATATCAAAACCTTAACAAAACCAATAAAAATGTAATCAAATGTGATGGATAAAATCAAACCCTGCCCTGCATAATTTTCCTGTTTTATTAAAAAATATGTTAATTAGAAATGTTAACCGCATTGTGAATGCGGTTTCATGCAATTAAACAAATAAATTAAATAAACTGAACATTTAATGAAGTGGAGAGTGTGGATGATTGGCCAAGGTTCAAACTTTTCCCATATATTTATTGTAAGACGTTGCTTGATGTGCTGTAATAATGCAGAACAATCATAAAACCTGCAGCTCAGAACCTTTGTGGAGAAATCATATTTCAGACTGACAGTTATTTCCTGGCACCATGCCTGATATGAGGCCCACCTCCAACTAACTTGGGTGTGCGCATTGACACCGGACCCTCTTCAGACAGCACCGGTCTTTGTTTCTCAATGTTTTGAGTCCCTCATTGCTGTGGCAAACAGCACATATAGCAGCCTAGTGGATCTGTTTAATACACTTGGCTGACTTTGATAAAGCATTGCACAGAAAAGCCTGGCTCACAACCCAGCTTTCTTCCCCCAGTTAAATTCATGATATGCCTATTCAGCGGAATTACAGCCGTGCTTTTAGGGCAAGAGAGACAGAAACATGGGGGAGAGAGAAAAGGAGAGGCAGAGAGAGAGCCTTCGGCATCGTTCTCAGAATGTGACTTTAATGGTGTTGCAGCATGGTAAAATAAGCCCTGGCCTCTTTTCAAAGTTTACCCATAATGCTTTGCTCTCCAGCTACCATTGGCAAATTAAAATGCGGAACAGCGGAACGCTGTGACATAATAGACATTTCAATTGTTTTATATGTCTCTCTGTTTATGATGTTAAGACTAAAGAACTAAAGAAAATATATAGTAAAATAGGTTCATTGGGAAATAAGCACAAATCTTTTAAAAGGCTATATGTGTGAGCAACAGCTTGGTTAGGACCAGGTTTGATTCACAGGGAATGCACACACTAATACAACATATAGCTTGAATGCACTGTAAATTGCTTTGGATAACAGAATCTGTCAAATGCAAAAATGTAAAACTGTGTGTGTGTGGCTGTTATGGGTAGTGTGTGATTATCAGTTGTTTGTAACAACCAGGTCTTTAAAAGTACTTTAAAAGGCTGTTAAAGTAAACCAGCAATAGCTGAAACTAAGTGGATAAGTTAAATCTCAAAATGTCCTTAAATTGGACAGCCAACCTTGAAAATGACCCTGATTGTGTCCCTGTACATTAAACAAAACCATAACAAATGTTAACATCATACAAATAGCCCTGTGCATCCTTTGACAGAAATGATAAGTAAGCATCTGGATTACACAATACTGAGAAATTATCCTCCAGGAATTTTAGTTTAGAACAAAAAAATAATATTTGTCTTTTGCAACCGTTATTTCTGGTTTTGAGATCTGATTGGTTGAGAAGTGTTCAAATAATGCCAAAAGAGGACCAGGACAAGCAATGAGACCGTTTACTGTTTTGTATCTCTCCACTACAAAAACAATATCTTAAGGGAATTATTGATTTATTGCTTGAACACATCTTTTAAACTACCAACTGCAGGTCCTAAATCTGTGGAATATGGAATAGTTCCAAACTAAAACAATTATAAAGTCCAAGTAAATCTACCCTCCGATATAAATGAGCTCAGGAAATAAATAATGAACTACACAGAGTTTAGTTTAAACATTTTTTTTTGTTGTAAGTGAGGTTTTTTTTTTGTCCACAGTGCATAAATAAAATATCATGATTATGGTAAAAAACAAAAATGCTTTACAGGCCAGTTTAAAAAAGAAACAGATTGAATCAGCATAGAAGAGAAAATTGCCCATTATGTATGTGCACAATTTGTTAAACGTGTTTTGATTAATGATCCTTTAATGCTTGTGTGATCAGTAAAAATCAAAGCTTTTGAAATGGGCTTGTACAACTGAGCCAAAATTCAATATGGATCAAGCTCCATTAAATCTGAGACATCTTAAAACGGTTCACTATTGCAAAAACAGAAGCTGCATTCAAATGCACAACAGAAAGGTAGTTTTCTTTATTCTGTCATTTTGTATTCAGTTTCTGAGAACACACTCAGACTAATTTAAATATGTATGTAAATATGTATCTTCTCATTGAATTCTAATGGACGTCACAAACATTGTGTTCCTATGTGTGCGCTTGTGTGTGTACGTAAATGTGCTTCCACATCACAGGCAGTAAAGTGAATGTATTATCTGCTCTATCTCAGGTGTTTGTGCTGTGTATAGCACACAGAGCAGGTTAAATCGGGTCACCTGTGTGATGAGTAGATTTGTGCTCGCTGTGTTTGTGTTTTCTGTGGTATTTCAAACCGAAGGCCAAATGGCAAGACTGTATATGATTAAGAGATTAAACTTTACATGACGGTGTGCATGTCACACATAAATAAAATTAATTTACAATAGCATTCATACTAACAATGCTTACACTCATAAGCTTTTGCAAAAAATGCATATAAATACATTAGTATTCATTAGTATTATTCAATATAGTTCCATAATTATCCTACGAAGTGTGACTGAGTCTGATGGTATATCTCTTGTTTTCAGCATAAAGTTATGTTTTCATTTTTCAGGCACATAAATACCAGCAACTGTTCCTGTATGTGGTCAGTTATTTTACCCAAAACATGTTTTATGTTTTTAAAGCAACACTAAATCTTATAAAATATGTACAGGAGTGTGAACCAGGTCAGTAAAAAAAAACAACCCTAAAGTATTAACTCAAAAAAAAAAATTATAAATAAAATGTATAATAAAGGTTGGAAGGAAAAACTATTTATCATTAGTCAGGAAATGGGAGGCAGGGTGTCTCTCATATCGGGTAAGTTCTATTAAATTACCATTTTTATTTATGTGTTATGCCCGCAGAAGGACGTGACCTCATGTCCAGAACAACGATAGAGTGTGGGATGAACTATGCAGAATTTTCTTTCTCTTTAGTTGCTGGTAACTGGTTAGTTTATTTTGCCAGAAGTTAATTTGAACAATGCTAAAATAATTCTGCAAAATCTTTTCTAAAAGGCAGAGCACAAAGGCTGTGATTCAACTAAAATAACCTTTAAGTCTTGACAGAACTGCTCTGCTATCGCAAATTTAGAAGACTATCACTGAGCTGGCCTTTCGCCTTATAACATTCAGTCATTTTAACTAATATATTCACCACACAGCGAGATCTTTATTTGCGTCACTCTAAAACCCCTTGACATTTGTAACGATTTCTCTCACTTTCTCCACTAACCTACATTCGAAAATTAAAAACCTATAATTATCTTCAATTAACGAGTTGAGAGTAATCAGTGATTAAGGGAATAAAGTGAAGGGGTGGAGGGACTATTTTCATTATAATTTCGCTCTCCTTTTCTTAACTTTCACCTTTTATCGTAGCTGGTGTTGGTATGGTACAGCATTTTTAATTAACCTTGTAAGTGCGTGTTTGAGTGTTTCCTCTCTCTGGTGGCCAGAGCTGTCTGTAAACCTCATTACAAAACTGGTACTCTTCTGTGGCATGATGGGATTGGTGACAGATCCGTCCACTGTGTATTCATTACACAGCCGCCGGGTGACCAGGAATCGACTATGTTAGCTTGAAGTAGAACGAGCTAAGCGGCAACGGAGGGCATGTCAGGACACATACGGGTTAAAAACTTTAAATTCTTCAGGCAAGTGATCATTATTGCTTTTTAAAATATGTTTGAACCTAAGAATACAAATAAAACAGTATATATTTAATCCTAGACTCTTTTATTTAATGCAGGCACAGCGGGTGATACAGGAGCCATTCTTCTGTAGGTTCTCCATGTGTGCTGAGGATTAGCAGAGGCTGAAAAGGTCATGTTCACTTCCTGGCATTTCTGAGTTCGCCCAGATCCAGTAAGCTCAGATGCAATAACCTCTAGTGTTAAATGTCCATCCCCAA